>CM048930.1:37764787-38058089 GCA_026686955.1 Epinephelus cyanopodus
TCTTAGATGTTTCTTTCACATTGATCGGTTTTATCCACACGTTTTACACGATCACTAACCACATCCAACTTGTGAAAGCACTGCTCCAGGTCTCCAGTGTTTTTAAAATGATCACTCAGGATGTGATGCTGTAAAAAAGATTCAAAGCGCACGGCTATGGATAGAGCATCAGAGAATGGGGAGCATTTATTATTGTTGATCTGAGGTGAATATTGAACCAGTATGCAGCCAGTTCAGGGAGAATTTGGTCCAGTGTCTCTGATGATTTGAAGCACCCCTGACTTCAGTGTTGGACAAGTTACTCTCAGTCTGTAATACAGTTTATTAGTTAATTTCAAATCCATTGCTGCAGGTCTGAAACATTCATGTGTTCACATACAGTGGTTACTGCTCTGGATTAAAATCACCTGTTTATATTAATAATAGCATGATGATATAGAACGATAAAATAAATAAATGAATCTCCGTGGACACGGGGAGATCATTGTCATGAACGTGGCCAACTGCAGCAAAGTGTAAAACCTCCTGTTTGGGTTTAAAAATGTATCATGTATTTGGCTCAATGTCAACTTCAATTTAAACTTGTTGAAACAACTTTTACATCCTCTATGCTTAATTACCCCACATCCTGTTGGTAACACGTCGTATTACTTTGTTACTGTAGAAAGTAATATAACGCATTACTTTTGCTGAGTTCAAAGAGTCTCCACAAACCAACAGATGACATCATGGTGGCTATATCCACTTCTCAATACAGTCTTTATGTTACATAATATAATATAAAATATAAAATGTTTGGCATCATATTTTAGTTTCTCTTCTCTTTTCTTCTTTCTTTATGTTTTTAAAAATCTAAATATAATTTAAAGTCTTTGCCTGAAAAGTGTTTGTGAACTAAAATGTGTTTTTTCTTAGTTTGACAAATATGTTAATTCACAAAAATCTCACACACACACACACACACACACACACACACACACACACACACACACAAAGAGTTTTGGCTGGTTGTTGTGTTATGTCGAGGATAATGTAATGCAAATTGAAGCAATTCCCCTGGGACGTGTCTCAAAGTCTAGAATTCAATACTCTCTCTCTCACACACACACACACACACACACACACACACACACACACACACACACGGTTGCTTAAGGCATTTTTCATTTTCCTGCAACATAACTGCAAACCTGTAACTAATTCCACTACTTGTCTAAACTCAACTGGAACAATATACAGTACACAGTCACACACACACACACACTGGACTGTGTGTTACTCTCCGAGACACACTGCTCATTAACATGTTAATTATCATTTAAAGTTCGATGAGATACGGAGCACATTTCACCTGAAAGTGATGGTAACTCTCCCCATTCTTTATTTTCACTCTGACCTTCATTCTTAATGGACACGTCACTGTGACACTTTAATATAAATACTTCAAAAGTCTAACGTGCCCTTCTTCTATAGAAATAAAAGAGACTGACCTACAAAGTTTTCCCTTCATTACTGTCGTTCCCCCGCACTGAGGCTTTCTCATATTCAGTGTTTCGTCGAAATAGTTTAATTGAGTCGTGGGTTGTCAGAACAGTAACAAAGTGTCCAGCCTAACATCATTTAGCTGAAGAATTAATTAACTCTCAGTTGCAGTATTTATAATATCAGAGGGCAGTGGGTTGTTCTGTAGTTTTTAAGTATCTGAGAGTTGTTCCACAGAATAACTCTGCTGTGTTTTATTTGATTAACGTACTTCAGTTTTAGTAAAAGAAGAGCAGCCTGTTTTTACACCATTACCGTGACATTTTGCAGACAGTCCCCAGACGATGAGTTATCATGACTTTGGTGGCCTGACTTTTATGTTGCACTATCACTATTCAGATTTTTTTTTTTATGTGAACTGTCTTCACACATACTGAATAACTTGTGCTGAAATTTGTTCACAGATACTCAGGGTTTATAGTGCATGACTCTTAATAGCATAATAACCCCTTGACCTTTTTGCAGTGTGCGCCTCCATGATCAGGACTGCACTTGTATAGTCCTCTCCAGTCTTTTTTGTCACTTTTTACTTTGTGTTTAGTGTTATTAAACGCTTCACTAAGAGTCACCTTCGTAACCATTGTGACTGTGAGCATGTTTACTTTTGCAGCATTAGCCTTTAGCTCCCCGCTGTGCCTGGAAGCATGCTAACAGAGCTGCTAATGTGGTTGTTGATTCGTTAAAGACACTCGATGGAGCATTTTGTCACTTCAGGAGACAATTTTCAACCAGCTTTGTATCATAACAATGTGAGTAGTAGTAGTAGTGGAGGGGAGGCCTTTGCAGATCTGTGTGCAGGGGCCCATTATCTGTAATCCACCTGAAAATACAACAAAAGCAGCAAATTCTCATTGTGACCTCGTCACATGTCCACGTTTGGTCATGGACTTCCCACGTCTACATACAACATGCAAGGTACCCTGGGTGTGTTGGTTGTTGACGTTCTGGGACGCCGTGTCAGCTTCAGCCTGTTACATGCATTGTCTGTTTTCAAAATACACTTCTGTTTCCACAGGAAATGCACAGTTTGCATACAGTCTCTTTCAAAATAAAAGCACTACATTACAACACGGCAATTTTTTTCCCTCAACAACAAACGCATGTGGTTACGTTTTGCCAACATAAGCATGTGGTCAGAATTAGAACAAAGAACAGGGATCGGCTTTACAGTCTTACAAAGTCGGTGGTTGTTGGACCCATCCATCGCCCCTCCCACCAGCCCTACTGGGACTTCCACTCCCTTAACTTACGTTCTTGTCTGGCTGCATTTCCCACTGACGTCACTGTGCACCATTAAACAATAACACATATCATGCTGATGTGAAAGGAAGGTTTTTTCTGTCAGCGTGTGACACCGGAAGTCACCGACCAAGCACCGCTTTTCAAGTACTTCGGAGTGAGACCATGTCAACAAAAGCACAGGTTAGGTTTAGACAACAAAAGCATGTGCAGTGCATTGTGGTAGTTGTAGGTTTTCTTCCTCTTGAGTAAATGCCACAGCCCTTTTCCTCTGTTGTCTCTGGTCATGTCGCACCAATTTCAAAGGCATTTGTGTCTTTCTGCTGCACAGACTGCCTCTTTCTTTCCAGCAGTGAAATACTACTCTCAGTCTGATTGAAGTCAACGTCTCAAGTGTCAAGAGTCAAGTCTCAAGCTCTGCTCCTTTCACTCTGCATGTTTTCAATCTGCTCAATTCTGCCATCTGGATTTATTTTCTGTGGATGTCAGGGAGGATGATACTTGAGGGGTATTTACCAGTAATAAATAACAATTGTTGTGGAAGCAATTTATTGCCCAGAAAGAGGAAATGCTGGTTTATTCATAACAACAAAAATACAACAAAGTCACAGGATCTCATCGAGTTTATGTCAACAGCTTAATGGAACTAAAACCTTCGCTGAATTACAGCCTGAATTCTGAGTTACTCTGCAGGTGTTAACGTCGACATCATGATAAGGAGAGATTACACAGGGAGAGGAAGAGGAGAAATTAAAATGAGAGGAAGAGCTGATGGGAGGATGAGAGGAGGAAAAGATGGCCGAGGAGAGGAGAGGGATGAGAGGAGAGACGTAATGATGCAAGTACCCGAGATAAGTGACTGCCATCTGAGGTTGACAGGCTCCCAGACGCACACACACACACATACACTTCCCTGCTGCGTAGAGCCCCAGTTCCACATGAAAAATGTTCGCTCTTTTCTCAGCTTGTTTACAACCGTGGCACTTTTCAATTAGCTGGGCAAATGCACACACACACACACACACACACACACACACACACACACAAACGTACACACATGTATTGACACAATAGCACGTACACACATAAACAAAGTGTGGGCCTATTTTTCACTATAGAGAGCTATCAGCTGAGAATACAAACAACAGAGACTGTCGAACAAATGAGCTGCTGCACACACACACACACACACACACACACACACACACACACACACACACACATAAATCCACAGAAAGCAGCTAAGTTAATGAGTTAAGTCAGTGTCTTCAACACAAATACACAACTTCTGCAGAGTGTGTGTCCGTTGGGCTTTCTTTTGAAGAGGCTGTTCCCTCGCGCCACCATTCAATCACGGACTCATATAAAATACTTACACAGATGCTCACAATCACAACTGATTTATACACAGTATTTAAACACACACACACACACAGGTCCTTGCTTTTGTTTATAGATTCTCTTGATGTTTGGATGACAAAAAGTCACACCACCCAATTCCCCAAATCTCTGATTCATCCTCTTCCTGTCTCCGTCACACAGAGCGGACAGAACACTTGCTGCACACAAAGCCACAGATGGACTTCAGTGTGCAGACAATACTAAGAGCACAATGCATTCATGGAAATATACAAGGGCTGACATAAAATCAGACACACCATCTTCTGGAATATAAAAGCTCACAGGACACAGAATTTGATTTGAGGGAGCACAAATCATATTCCAGTAAAATCTAATCTGCTGACAGCAACGTGAGGACAGACATGAACTCATAGAATCGGCCAACATGATTTTTAAAGTGAAATTTTAGATGAATATAACCATCAGAGCTTCACAATGTTTATGTGTTAGATGCGTCTGAGGCTTTTGATCACATTAATCATGAGACATTATTCAATGTATTGCATGGCAGAGGGGTCCCTAAATGGATACTAAGATCTGCTGTTTACTGGTGTGCTCATCAGGTTACATGGAGGTGCTCTGTATCAGTGCCATTTCATGTGTGTAATGGAGTTCAACAGGGCGGCAATTTGTCTCCAATGACTTGTCCCACAATGAAATGCATGACAGAGTGTATGGGCGGCAATATTTTATTCAGTCTTCTCATGTATGCAGATGATGTGGTAATCTTCTGTCCATGTAGTGCCGGCCTAAAACAGCTGTTGAAGTTTTGCTCAGACGATGGTGCAGATTTCGACGTCAAATATAATGCCATTAAGAACATTATGACTGGTGGAAGTAAAGAAGACAGAAAATGAGTATTTCCTGAATTCTTCTTATGTTGCTCTTACAGTGTGTAATGAGATGAAATATCTTGGTCATCATATTGTCAATGATTTATCTGATGATAAAAACATCCACAGACAAATGCACAGCAACATACAGATACAGACAGAACATTAAATACATAAAATCTGCATTAATACATTAAAGCCCCTTTCGTATCAACAATAATAAAACACGACAGCGAGGCGGTTTGTTCATGCTCATGTGAACTCCAGATGGCTGTAATGTGAGGTGTTGATTGAGGGGGTGATCAGGATTTTCTGGGATTGTGAGTGAGAGGTGTGTGACGGCTCTGTGGCTCCTGTGTGAGCGCTGACCTTCCAGACAGTGTGTGTGAGGCTGGTGAGTTTGTTTCTGTTGGAGGTGGTGAACATGGTGAAGAAGTAGTAATAGTAATTAACTGAGTCACACAAAAATATAATTTAATATGAAGCTGTTGTCACGTGATATCTTTTGATGAACACACACATATAACCCCTGGAACACAAGAGACACACACACACACAATAAGCAGAAACACATCAACACCAAGAATAAGTGCCAGTTTTTACTCCACCTCCTCTCTTCCACTCCTCCCCTGCTGTGCCTTTCATCCACTTCTTTTAACTGCCATCCCTCCACTCTCCATTTTCCTCCTTGTGCCCTCTCATCCATTTAAACATGTAAGTGCAGCTGTGGAGAAGTTGCGTCATCTTGGCTGGTTGGCAATTTTAAATGCATCATGTCCTACTTTTAAAATGGTATATTTAAGGCCTATTTGTTCAAATGACTGTCAGTGAGTAAGACTAGAAATATAAATGTTCAGGATTAATTCAGTTATTTTAAAAAAGAAAGACAAAAAAACATCAGTGTTGGTGCATCCCAGTCATCACAGAAAAATACTGGCATTGTATGTTTCTGTACACCACCTGCACAGATGTTACTTTGAAATAGTAAATGGACGGCACTCGTAGCACCTTTCTAGTCTTGCGACCACTCAAAGCACTTTTACACCACATGTGATTTTTTTTGTCACATTGAAACTGTATGTTTTAACATAAAGGTTAAAAAACACCTGGTTATGGTTCAGAAAATATCATATTTGGCTCAGGGTACTGGCTTCAGCATTGCCAGGTGTACGATAATTATCGTATTTGTACGATAATTTGGCCCTCTGTACGATGTACAATCAATAATCCCAAAAAAGGCCAAATGTGTGGTTGTAATCAGTATGCCAGAGTTTTTTTATGAACCCTGAAGACATCTTTTCCCTTGTAATATGTTTCCAGCCAATCTTGCTTTGCTTAGCGTGAGATACGGGTGACGTTTGTCTCAGAATAACGAGCACGATTGGCTGGATGGTCAGATGCGTCCGCAACACGCTACACTAGGGAGACAAAGTGAAGCCAGATTACTCTTTATTTTCTTGTCTGTTATCATGAATACGGTTTCTCGATGACAAAAAAAGTAAACACTACAGTGACTTTTGGTTATAACGGATGTACGATAATTTCCCTCAAAATACAATAATTTTGTGTCTCTGGTACGATAATCCTACATTTCGCACCTGGCAACGCTGACTGGCTTTGATGGCACTATCCCAGCAGGTTATGTCTCGGTATGCGGCAATGTCTCAATTAAAAACAACTGCTTTTTTGTGGCACTATACTCTAGTGGGAAAATAGCAATGAGTCGTGAAGACACACCTGTGTTTGATGGCTAAAGCGCCACTGGAAACACAGCAATGGCTTGCTAAAAAACAGCTGGTGTTGCTGTGTTGAACATTGGTCTGAAGTGGTCGGCGAAACACTTTCCCCTCCACCTCCAACACACGCTAGGTATCTTCTTGCATCTGCTGTTGATCTTTCGGGACGCTGTGACCACTGCAAGGTCATCAACAAAAGCACATGGTTAGGTTAAAGTAAAGAAACATGATGGCTTGGGTTGACAGTACAGGCTTTGTTGGACCCATCCACTACTCCCACATCTATAGTGACCACTTTCAACACACTGAGCCAAAGGTTCAGTCTGGCCTTGTTGCAATTGTGGAAAATCCTCCTGCTGTTTCAGTTTGCAGAGATGCAGGTGGAGTATTTGCTGTTGTAAAATGAAGGGATCAGGGAACACAGACTGATGCCTCAATCAAGCGCTTCTTTATTGAGCAGGCCTGAGAGAGTATTCTGGCATTACACACACACAGCAGTACAGAAGAGTCTCTCCCTAACAAAGGACTGTTCGTTATTTCTATAGTATAGCAGAGTGCCTTCAACAAACAAGTCCTCCACTCTTACACTTCCTCGTGTACCTTCGGGTCTGACCTGGAACGTCACGTCCACACTAACAGGTTGATGATCTCTAATAAAGGAAATGAAATCAACTCATAGAATGAGACCCTGATCATCATGTCGTACAGATATCTTCTTTTGCCAACTGCCAGAAGACAGTTGCAGTGAGGTTGAAAATGCGACAGCTGTTAAATCTCATAATAACGTACTTCTAGTTTTAATCTTACAGCTCTCATTTTCCTGCAAAGCAAATATCTTATGTTTTAAGCAACAGGTGCGGTTAACTCCTCCTTCATCATTCACTACTCTTCATCAACATTTTCTTCACAATACTGCTGCAAACAGTGGCGTCTGTCGTCAGGTTCTGATGCCGAAATCACTGACAAAGCGTGTTTGATGCCTTTGATTGAATAAGAGTGAGCTGCCACGTCCAGATGCAGTCAGCTCAGATACTACATTACTTTAGAAATGTTGACATGATGCATATGAAGACACAAATGTAACACACCCATGGTTTACAGAAATGTAGAATGCAAATATTTGATTCTGGCAACTGGGCTGTTTAAGGAGATGCAGCTCTGGGATCAAAATCCGCCTCAAGGATCCGACTTGTGCGCAACATGTTGGAGTGTATATCTAATATTTCTATTTCTAAGCTTCTCTGACTTCTCATTTTCTCATGTTTGAGACGTCGCCCTGAACACATCAGTATGCTTGTATGAGGAGGAGAAACCTTTGTGGTAATCCTCACGAGACTCGGCTACACACTCAGACTGCTACATGAATGCATGGATGCTCTCGCACATACAGTAAATGCATAATACAAAAGATTGTCAGAGGGTGAGAGAAGAAGACAGAGGGAGAGGGCAGTGGGGTTAATTATCAGGAGATCCGCTGTTCTTGCCCTTCAGACATGAATTATACACCAGCTACTCTTAGACGCATTCATAGGAAACTGACACACTGAAAAATACTCAGGTCACTTTGATGCTAAACGTACTTTTAAAAAACATGACGGTCAGAGATATTCAAAACACACACACACACGCGCACACACACACACTGTCTGCTCTGCTGCCTCTTAAAGCTGACCACAAGCATTCAGACCTTTAAAGCCAGCTTTGTTTAAACTTTTCTCTTTTGTATTGATAGAATATTTGTTGCATAAAGAAAAAAAAATAAAATAAAAAAAAAAAAAGTTTGAGCAAACTATGTGAATATTGTTTGGATGTCATCTCTCTGCTTGGTTTAGTCTCAAAGGCAAATTTCACACGACGATGGCGCGCAAAGAACCAATTTCTCCTGCTGCACTTTATGATCCTGACATTTCTCTGAGCTTAATAATCTCATGGTGTTAAAAAATAAAAAATAATAGGGAAGTGATGATTTGCTTTTATCTTCTCACACAAACTCTTTATTAAGTCTGCCCGGTAACAGAGAAGGAAATCTGATCACCTGTGTGAAATCTAGGCTGACAGACATATCAATAAACTCTACGGCGTGAACATGTGGTGGACTTTGTATGTTACTAACATGAAAAATCCTGAATGCAATTTCACATAATTTGCCTCTAATTCTTTTTCAGCTTCTTTTTCTATTGCTCTTTGACTTTCTTTGGCAACTAAGCCCCGTTTCCACCAAACTCTTCCAGTCCAGCACCTGTGGAACCAGCAGTGAGCCTTCAGACATGGTACCTAGACCCTCGCTGTGTTCAGACAGTCTCTTAAATGTGGGCGGGGTTGTTGTCACTCACTGCTCCGTCCAGCACTCGCTGTATTTCCTCATCAGCGGTGACACAGATGGAAGTCTGCACCTGGTTTATCGTCCACAGAACGAGGCTGCACGCCCACATTTTCAGAACAAAATAGAACAGGCTGCAGTGAGAGTCTCTCTCCATGGGATATTTAAAAATAGCAGCTTTGTGCATTTAGTCCTTCTCAGGCAAGCTCAGGGGTTTAGTGTTGCTGTAGCCCACAGGAAGTGAGGAGTATAATATATGACCTTCACATAATCCGCTCCAAATTAATCTATATTTTTAAAGTCATTACTAAAAGTGTGTGTCATATAAAAACTAAAGTGATGGTCAAAGTTGTCACAATGAAATTTAAGGTGTGCTGATGGATTCACGTCATCAACTCATGCATTGAGTAACATTACAAGTTAACGTTCCACCTTAAAAGTTGCCGGCAGTCGGCCCAGTGAATGAAGTTATTTTTTCTCTTTCATTTTATAGTTGTAGTTTACTGATGTATGAACAGAGGTTACATAAAACCAGAGTGACCGTCCTCTACTGACCAATCAGACTGCAGGGTTTTACCAAACATGGGGACGCTAAGGACGCTGCTGTTGGGACCATCCACAACTTTCACTGTGGAGACAGAAAAAAAACGTACTGAACTGAAGTGAACTGAATAGTACGGTAGTGCTCGGAGGAAACAGAGCTTTAGTTCCATTTACTTTCACCCATTTTCAAAGTTTAACGCTTGGACCTTCTTATGTGCGGCTGTGAGAGATCATTGTTCACATGATCCTGTTTAAACTGATCTAAAATAAGAACCATAATACACTGCTCAAAAAAATGAAAGCAACACTTAAATCACACATCCCAGATCTCTATGAATGAAATATTCCAGATGAAAATCTTTACTGATGACACAGTGTAGTTCGTTGAGAATAAAATAATGTAAGAACAATTCATGGAAACCAAAATCATTAACTAATTTAGGGCTGGATTCAGAATCATACCCAAAATCAAAGTGGAAAAATCAGATCACAGGCTGATCTAACTTCTGTGAATTTCCTCAGGACAACTCATAATGTCGCTTGGAAGTGTCTGTATACATTCCCTACAACATCTGAGCATGCTCCTGATGAGACAATGGATGGTGTCCTGGGGGATCTCCTCCCAGACCTGGATCAGGGCATCAGTCAGCTCCTGGACACGATACACGATGTCCCAAAGGTGCTCAGTTGGATTCAGGTCTGGGGAACTAGCGGGCCAGTCAAAAGCATCAATGCCTTCGTCATCCAGGAACTGCTGACACACTCCAGCCACATGAGGCCGGGCATTGTCCTGCACCAGGAGGAACCCAGGGCCCACTGCACCAGCATACGGTCTGACGATGGGTCTGAGGATCTCATCCCGGTACCTAACAGCAGTCAGGGTACCTCTGTCTACCATGTGGAGGTCTGGTCTCTTTTCTTTGAGCAGTGTAGTTGGAGCATTCAATCTTTTCGCAGCAGAAAGCTACAGCTTCTTTCTTCCCAGTCATTACATCTTTAACTCATGTTACCTTACCCTCAGTGCTGTGCAAACATTGTGCTTTGCCATAGTTACATCTGGATTTCCCTGTAATGGCCACAGGTGGTTGTTATTTGCATAATCCTGTATATATCAATTTAAGGTAAAAACCATAAAAGCAAGAACATTTGTTCTTTTATTCTTTTATTTTGAAAGAGACTGTATGCAAACTGTACATTTCCTGTTTTCACATCGCCGGATGAGTGAATGATGAATCTATCACAAAGCTTTTGCACTCTGCTCATGTGTCAGAATCTAAATAATGTGTATAGTTCAAATAACTTATGAAGAAGAAATAGTTTGTTTTTGCTTCCACATTTAAAAATCTTTTTGCTTTAAATGTTTCTGTTACATGACACTGTAAATGTAATAATATTACGTGAAATCCTGTTGGTTATGCGTTATATTACTGCGGTACTGCCAAAAGGTATATTACTGTCACCCCCAACACTGTTCGAACACACTTGGACACTTTGTGAGCCGACTTTCGATGCCTCATTATACTTTTTTCTCCTGAAATTTCAAGGTTAATGTCGTCATATTTCAACTTCATTCTTGTAGATTTACAAGTTAATTTTCCTAGATTTACGACTTTATTCTTGAAATCTAAGTTTGTTTTTTGTTTTTTTTCTTGAGTATGGCGCTAATCCTTCTTTCGTATATTCCCACAATGAAAAAAAAAAAGCGAACATGCACTTTTGTTGTTAGACACATGGGCTTTAAACATAAAACTGGTAAAATTTTCAGGCTTTGTAATTTCATTTGAAGGACTGTCCTTCAGCGAAACAGAGCATCACTCCAGCTGTCGTCAGAAAACATTTTCTCATCCTGAGTTTCATTTAAACATGAAATGTCCGGCTGCTTTAAATGAGTGACGCGTACTCCAACACAAGTTAAATTAATTATGCATTCCTTGTCTTCAATGGCACTTTAAGTCATTAGCTTCTTCTTACATTGTGCCCCACTGTGCTCGGATTTGGATTCAGTCCAAAAAGTGTAATTTCAAATATGAGGATGGAGAAAAGCATGAATGGTGACAAGGTCAAATACTGTGCAATTATATTGTAAACACGTCCATTTTTCAATTATATTCCACACCTTTCAGTGTGTCCAGATATTATAGAGTTTGAATAGAGAGGAAAACACTCACATGTACATGCTGTGTGTGTGTGTGTGTGTGTGTGTGTGTGTGTGTGTAGGTGTGTGTGTGATGTCTTTGAACTCACCTCCCTCCCACTCATCATATTTGTATGATGAAGTCAGGCCCTGCTCTGATACATTGACCCACATTCTTCATCCTTTGGGAGAGTCATCTTTCCACTGGTGATTTCTATTCAAGAGAAAAAAGGAAGTCATACAATGATGTTAAATGTACATAACATCATGAATATGAGGAAACGTAAAGACTGAAAATCTCACTAACTCATTTCCAGCGATGCCAGATCCACAGACAAAGAGGGTGGTGTGTGTTTGTGAGGATTCTTAAAATGTCGTATCCCTTGCATGTGCCCTGATGAAATCATATTTCTATGGCAATGTGAAGAATTTCTCTCAGTGTGGCTGTGACCTACATACTCAGAGAATAACAGAGAAAACAACGTGCAGACAGAGTCAGGGGGGTTAAGTGTGTGTCAGCTGACATGACTTTATTTTCATACGCTGACAAAGTCAGAGCATCAACTCCGAGACCAAAGCAAACAGCCCCATCTCTGCGATCTGACTTCCAGTCGGAGGATTACTGAATGCAAACTGTCATCTTTTGAAGTGTCTGTTCACTTATGGTGAAGACAGAGCGACAAACACGACCCTTTTCTTCCTGCATCAAACCTTTTGCCTTTAATTAACCTCATATATTTATTCATTTATTGACTATAATGTGGAGAGGTGTATTTTAAGGAGGGAATTCTTCATTCTCTCATTCTGATCAAACTGTAATCAGTTACCTCTCTGTTGAGACAAAAGGCCAAAAGGAAAACACTAACAAATGCCAAAAGCGATTTGGAGTAAACATGCCCTTTCAAAACTGGAAGGAGAGCTACATGTGCAGCAAGGCCTCACGCCAAATGCGTCCCATGAGGAATCAAATAAAATATTTGAAGTCACAGTTATATGAATACTAATACTAGTGCATAGCCATTGGTAGCTCTGTCACCTTCTGCCTATGCCAGTCCTCAAGGCCTATGTGCAGTTTCACATAGATTGACCACGTCAGTGAGTAGAAAAACGTGGGACAGACACACAGAGTTTTCGTCATTATATAGTAAGATTATTAATATAACATGGTTTTCACAATAATATTTAACAAAAACTCGAAAAGGAGACGCACCAACATGTTGTCACTCCAACCTCGTCACATATCAGAGTTTGGTCATGGAGTTTCCATGCCGAGGTTCAACTTGCACCCTGGGTGTGTTACCCTGGTTTTAACAAGGCAATGAAAACATAATTTTTCCACCTCAGAAAAAAAAAATGAAAAAGATGCAGAGAAATCGATTCACGTCTTTATTTCAAGCCGTCTCGACGACTGAAACACACTTCAGCTCATTGAAAACTTGTTTTACCTGTTTTTTACGGCAGCAAATACCTTAAATGCAGCTGCAGTAAAAGGGAAGAAAACATTGCTCATATATACAAAGCATCTTCACACTGATTCATTTTATCTTTGTTTGATTCAAAGTAGCCTGATGATCGCACTGGGTTGCCTTCTTTCTTCACATTATTATTCAGTCAGGCATTGGGTTCATTATTAGAAGACTGGATTATCTCATCACAATCAGCAGTAGCGGCTGATGTGTTTGTCCTTTTGATGTATTTTCAGTAGCTGTTGTTAGCAGCAGTTAACATTTGTCGTATCTATCCAAGAAATCAAGAGTTATTTCTGTAAGTCGACTCTCAACAACCTCTCAGCTGGGCTGGTCTCATTCATGCTTGCTGTCATCATTGTTTGGAGTGGATTCTGGCTCTAACGCAGGGAGATGACGTCAGCTCTCACAGTCCCACGGACAAGACTCCTGTTGGCTCCCTGGCTGCTCTTCTTTCAGGAGAACAGTATTCCATTAGCTCCTAACCTCCACTATGACTCTTGTCCCCACATGCAAACCAGGCGGTGTTACCACATAAGGCCCTGTTAAAAGCCTTGACTTACCACAGCCTGTGATGAACCCAGGATATACTGATGTGGCACCTCTGCGAGGAACAAAGTGGATTGTGTAGCTTTAATGGGCAGAATGAAAGTACCTCGTCCATATTTAAAACTGATTCATTCCCACTTGTGTAAAGGATTAAGATAAAAGGGCAGGAGGGGGCATAGTAGAAGAGGTACACCACCAAAATTAGTAATATTATTCAGAGTAGAGTCAGATGTGATGACACCAGCTCCTTATCAGGAGCCACAATGCTGCTGCTCCTCCAGCCCACCAGCTACTGGAAGTTAATTGCACTCGCTGTGTATTCCAGATGTAAAGCAATACCTGATTAGAGAGCGACATAAACACCAGCAGGTCAGAGGAGGCTAATCCAGGGCTGGAAAATAGGAATGCCTGTTTATTTATTTCAGTCATGCAGTGAGATAAAACGACCTCTAAGTCCTTTATCGAGGAAAAAAGCCAAATATTTGCTTGTTTGAGCTTCAATTTATGGATTTGTTGTTTTTCTGTTTTATACCATTAAGTCTAGAAAGGGATATCCATTTGGTGTGCGTGTGTTTCTGTTCATCCATAGCTCCTCTCACAAACTACTGGACCAATTAGCCTCATATTGTCTGTGCACATGTATGACTGTGTGCTCAAGGGCTTCTTAGACTGCAGTGATTCACAGCTGAGTCAGGACTGACTCCTCACTCGTCTGGGGCCACAAGTTTTCTGGAAAGATTTCGGCTACAAACAGCAAACCTTAGCGTCTGTTGGAGGCCACATTTTGGTCTTTGCTGTGGCTCAAGAACTGTGTCCATAGAAAAGTTTGGTGTCATGTTAAACTGAGTATTTGCAGATTGATTCCATATCAGCTGTGTCACAATGTGCTAAAGTTAGGCACAACAGGAGATGAATTAGTCTGTCTCTTTGCAGTCTTCACTACCATCCTGGGACAACTCCATTATTAATTCGTATCTATGTTTCCAGCCTGTCCTCATTCTGAAGTCATCAAAAACCACCACTTTGTGAATATTTCAGCATCAGACACTGGCGCCAAAAGCCGCCTTTCCCAGCGGTATGATATGCAGCTGTGCATCAGTCTGTAATGCAGCCTGACTGAACATTTCACAGTGTTGTGATGCGCTGTCGGTTCATAAAGTAATTTGATTACTTTTTGCAGTAACGAGTAACCTAACGTGTTAGTTTGCTGTTTGAGTAATCAAATACTTAAGTACATTTTCAAACAACACAGCAGTTACTTCCGTTACTTTTAGAACACTGGTCCTTCAGCTCCGAAACAGCAACAGCTTTCGTTTGGTTCTAATAACGGAGATAACGTTAAACATATCAGTCTGAAAGAAGCCACGGAGCTTGTGGCTCACTACGTGGTCGGAGAAATGCTGCTGTTGTAGTCACCTAAAGGCGTCAGCAGATGGCAGGAGCTACATTTGAAGAACCGTACACAAACATTCAAGCTACTGCATCCTCCATAGCAAGTTCCTACAAATGTTTCACAATAAAAGCCTATTTAGAAAATGGAGGGATTCTCTCAGCTGAGGTTATAAGGGGCTTTTAATTTGAAACAAGTTTAGGAAGTGTTGAGTTTGAAATGACACTGCGATGTGTTAACTTTATCAAGGCAACGGAGTGGATAAAAAGTAAATATATAAACACACAGAGGGATTAATAAATAACGGAGCGTTTATAATGTGGTTTGTTTCAAATGAAGCTGGAGCCTCTGCAGTTGTGGTGAGTAAAAGCCCCGCAGCTATTTGTTAATGTTATTACTTGGTGTCCGACCGTGAGGATGTAGCATTGTTTGCTAGCTTGATGCTAATGCCAGTAACGTCACTTAACTTTAATTTTGGAGACAAAAAAATGTAGGCTTAGCGCCCTGTGGTCCATTGGCCAATAGGAAATGTAGAATACTCGAAAGTACTTTCAAAGTGCTTGAGTTACTTTTCTCAGGGAGTAACGCAGTAAAGTACTTTGATTACTTCTATAGTAACCCTTACCCAACTCTGGTCACGGCAGCATGATTCTCCTTCAGGTTGAAATGCTGCAGGTAATGATATAATATAAGGAGCTGGAAAGTCCCTAAAGAGTATTTTTAGTTTTTTTAAAGCCTAACCACGTGCTTCTGGGATGTTTCTCAAACTCGCTGCTGTTACAAAAATCGTCCTGAGTGGCAGCGATTGGCTCAGAAGGCCTTGAACTTTTCTAGTTACAAACTGAATCTCTTGGTCTGCTTGTCAGCACTCTGAAAAAATCACCTTGAGCTCTTGAACTCTTCTAGAGTTTTTCACTCTCTCTTGACATGTTATTGACTTAAATGATCAGTTGATCAGAAAAAAAGATCGACAGATTAATCCATAATGGTGACAATCATGAGTTCAGGGGCTGATCCACTGGACTCTGTGTTGCAGACGCCTCACTATTTATCAGTTCTGATGTTAGGGAGAGGAAATCTTGCATGTTGTAATTGTGTTGGCCCACAGAGCCAACAACAAATCACCAAATCTCGTTCTCTTAATACATCCTAGCTGGACTGTTTATCCCTTGAACATACGCTGCTAATTAAAGTGTTACTATGTTATTTGCTCAGGGAATGTGGGAGCTGTCCAGATACAAAAACATTAATCTTTACAAATATGTAGCAGGAATGAGGAGTCTGTGATCCCTCTCTTAAGTCCAATTTAGATCATTTTCACAGTGTTTAAATAAAGAATTAAAATATATTAATTTAATACAGTAATTAAAAACATAATCCAAAAGATTTTGCCCTTTTTTAGCTTTGCCTCAGTTTGTTGTTTTCTCTATTAAATTTGATAAAAGCTTTATTGGCGTCATGTTTCAGTCAAAAAACATGTTGCCAAGGCTTAAATAGAGTAAAAAAAAAAGTGGTACACGCAATGAATGATATCAGAAATTGTGATATGCAGTGAAAACTACCCATTGCAGTTTATAACAACAATGATACCAGCATTTCTATTTCTTCTGTCAAGTTATGAAAAATATAAAGTTCTCCCTGCATTTTGAACTGTTTCATGGGCTTGAATGCGTCTGCAGGCAACTACTATGAACCGAGACGCAGAGAGATGGTTTTGAAGAACTGGTGCACTGCAGATAAGAAACATGCAAAAAGGTCTGACAACTTATCTCTCTTATGTTCCTCGGGCCATGCGACTCGATTCAAACCACGAGTTATCCACGAGGGCTAGGTAGGTCACTTACTCTTCATTTCACCACATTTACTCAGATTAGATGCCCATGTGACAAGGAGTTGCTAGTCAGGTTGAGGAGGCATGGCTCCCACGGGGGACAGACTACATTTACTCCGTTTGGTTCCCACATGACAAGAAAACCAGTGCATTTCAATAAAACTGGCTTCCGAGGTGGGAAATTGAGTTTATTCAGTTCGGATCACCCCATGATGCAAGTATGAGAACATCTGAATGAGCCTCAGTCGCAGTGTGAAACTACATTTGCTCAGTTTGGGCCTCGGACTGCAGAAATTGAAGAAAATGCCAAATAAGGAAATATGAAATCTAATTTAATTGTCAAGTAGTTGGCATGTGATGTTCACAGTGAAAATAGTTGGTGACCTAGAATCACACATGTGCAGCGGTGCAGGGAAATCCTCCACGTGATGAAACTTAGACATGTTACAGTTTGCAGTTCCAATAAATGGAAGTTTTCATTTTTGAAATGCATTAATCAGAACCCAACTCATGAAGTGCTTAAGTCTTCTGAGGCCTCAAGGTAAAAAATTAATTTGTTTAAAAATTCAATTTAATTTCATTCTTGACACGAGTTTGACTCCCCAAATTTCCTCAAAAATGGAACAGTTAAATATGTTCAGCCACTGAATATACTTGATTATTTCAGCTCCTTTTGTTAACTAATAGCATGAGTTCAATAGCAGTGTCTTTGTTGATGAAACAAACCGACGTCAGTGATATGATCTGTGATGATCTGTGATGAAAAATCTGAGGAGACAACATATCTCGACTCTCTGGTGCATAGTGGACACAAAGGAGTGTGATTATTCTTGCTTTTGGTTTGTGCATTCACATCCTCAAACAGTGAGTAAGACAGAAATATGTCTGAAACATTGAAGTTCATGTTCAAATCATGTCATCTAGTGAAAGTTTTATAGAAATTATGAGTCTGTAATTAAAGATATCCAATCAAAAGGTTTCCAAAGTTCAAGCTACTGTGGGAAGTATTTATAATAGTTGAGCCAAGTACTTGGATAAAACGTGTGTCCTGTACAGATAATGTACTGTTAAGAGAACGAGTATCAATATATGTACTCTTGAAGAAGGAAACTCCTCATTTGGGTCAACCTGGTCTGACTCTCAAGTAATTGCACTCCAGCGCTTTGTCAGTGACTTCTGACGTCAGACACAGACAAAAAAGCCGTTCTTTCATGTTGGCATGATGCACGGTCGGTCACTGTTATTGTTTGACAGTGCCTAGTGGCATCAGGAGGAGTTTTATGAGAGTTTGTAAATGTTTTGATACAGTTTTGCTGCTGTTGAACGTGGACCCCTTTTACTTCCATTAATGGAGGTTGCCGTTTTTTACTTAACCTTAAATATCATTTCTAAGGCTCAGATGAATATTTATATTATAGCAAGACACCCAGATTTTATTTGTTTTACTTTTTCCTGTCTTGTATTTGCAGGATCGTACAGTATGAACGTATTAGTGTATAAAACTTTTCTTGTCTATGGAAGGCCTCCCATGAGCTCTATTTTTAAACTCCCTGTTCATGTTGATTGCCCTGTCAGTTGCTGTAATTGATTTGAATCACCTGTCACTACATGTTACACAGATGACAAGCGGCTATTAATGTATCATTAAGAAGCCAATATGTGGCGACACATTGATTAATAGTGTTAAAAATAGGAAGATTGTATCAGAGTTTTGAAAGTGCGTCGCTCTGCTTCAGATCCAACTTCCTCAGACATCACAGCACACGGGTGATTGAGACGAACCTTCACAGTGACAAACGCAATTCTGTTTGTGTTTCTGTGAGATCCAACGTGTGTTCCCAGTGTGTGTGTGTGTGTGTGTGTGTGTGTGTGTGTCAGAGAGAGAGACGATTGTGTGTGTGCCTGTGTGTGTTGGCCTTTCATTTAAACTGGTGTGGCTCTTGCTGGGCTGATAAGGATCACTCATTATGTGGTGAGTTAGTTCTCTGCTGAGCCTCGTCACGACCCCCTGGCCACATCACAGCGAGCTGCTCATCTGTATTCATGGGTGGTTAACAGCCGGTGCACCTTTCCTCTGAAATACAGCAGGTGGAGAGAGGTGCATGAGCGCACACACATCATACATCTCAGCGCCTGGCTGAATTCAGAGAGGTCTGCATCCAACAGCGTTTAATTCATATTTTCATCCTGAGCAGAAATTGATTTTATATAATATATGTGACGTAATCAGCTTGATTGAGATTTGGCGTTAGGTTCAATGACTGGTTAGAATTTAGACTGTAAGCTCAGATTTTAAAAAAGGAGACCACTGTTCATTTCAAACCAACAGTCAGAATTGGTTTCCCATTTTTCAAGATGACCCTGATCGTTCTCTAACCTTAACCATGTGTTTTGTTATTGTTACCATGACAATATTTCCCAAAATAGGAACCACAGAGCTGTTTCAGGAGGAACAACAGGGCTGTAATGCTTCATGTTAGTGTTTCAAACTGTTACGGTCCGGTTCACACAGCTGCACGCAGAATACATGAGATGTAAACTGATGCGGAAAACAAAGTCCACAAGTGCCAGTTCTCCGTGGAACCTGCTAGCTGCAGGCAGTTAGCAATATTTTATGAGGTTGTCACAACAAGCGGATTAACGTGCAAGTCAGTTGCTTCACCGCTGCACCGTCCGTGAATGGAAACACATCCAACATGCTGACACACATTCGTCAGCATCACCAAGATGTGCCAATCACAGGGACGAGAAATAACAGCAAAAAAGGAAACAGAGCTCAACTCCTCATCCCCGCTGCTTTCAAAGAGCCTTTCAACACAAAGGCAGAACGTTAAATAACAGTTACTGGAACATTTACTGAAGCAATCACCTTGACTTCGTTCTAACATTTTCAGCTGTAACTGCAACATTTTAAGATATTAAACACCAAAGACACCAAATTCTACTGAGATGGAATCTAAGCAATGCACTGCTGTGGACGGGGCTGTGGCAGGCATCAAAACATTTGCCTTTATTAGTTTTCAATGTACAACCTTATTCCGGCAGTGGCTAGATGCGGGTCAGGGTTCCTGGATGCCCCACGGCACTTAACACCACTGTTCTATTTCCAGTCTCACTACCCCCCACTTGCTCTCTGCTTGTACGTAATGGCTCCCGTAGCAGCTCCTGTTCTCTGCTCCGGTGGCAGCTCGACTCCTCTCCTCATTGCTGATGAATAAAGAGAACTCTGTAGCTGTTGCAGTCTCATGTGTGACACAGAATGGATGACGAGAGACTTACTGTTGAGGTTGCAAAGTGTCCCGCACTAAGCGACAAACAATCGCGTCATTATAAAGACAAGACCTAAAACATATTGCCTGGAGAATCATAGCTCTGGAGATCAGCTCTTTGGATGAAAGAAAACTGTTGACGTGCTGCAGCACCATATGTGCTCGGGGCGGCACTTGAAACCCTGCAGTGTTTGTCAATGGAGTCTGGTGGATTTGAGGTAACGGCTTCAAGGGATAGTGCACCCGAAAATGAAAATTCAGCCATTATCTACTCACCCATATGCCGACGGAGGCCCTGGTGAAGTTTTAGAGTCCTCACATCCCTTGCGGAGATTGGCGGCGGGGGGAGCGGCTAGCACAACTAATGGCTGATGGCGCCTAAAATCCTCCGTCGGCATATGGGTGAGTAGATAATGGCTGAATTTTCATTTTCGGGTGCACTATCCATTTCAGTTCTGACGGGAAGGGAAAGGGGTGAACATATTTTTAAAACAGCGTTCAGATAAACTTCTTGTAAACCAACATTGTGATTCAGTCTGAAGCTAAGGTGGCGTTTTTAATTATTACTCTATGTATTGTAATATTTTCAGTTGCATACAATAAGAGATGATGTTCAGTTTTATAGCCTGTTATGTCCTGTTGCCTTTTGGGAAAGTTTTTCTTCAGTGTAATTCAGAAGTGTTTGAAGCTGTTCCTTATTTTTATCATGAATATAGTTTACCAAAGTTGCCAGTGGGCAAAATGTTTCTTCAGTTCCCAGCAGGAGGGTTTTGTCTGTCTTTCACACTCGCACTACTGTCTGTTCGAAATACCCAAAAGGAAACGGATCCTTTTGTATTTTTATTTGTCTGCTGAACTGAAGTCACTCCAAACTATGACTCCTTCACCTGGGTATGAACCCAACCATGACTTCTGTTTACTGTCACGCCCTGAATCAACAGTGACTTGTGTTGATTTTTGCAAACAAATGGTGTCATCCTATAGAGGCATCAGGTCAGAAGACACATGCACATTATATGAAACTATTGAGCTGTTGTTGGAGGTTACCAACCTGCTTATATTCTAAAGGTACCAAATACCTCCACTGAGTCTTTGATTCCAGCATCAGATACTGACAGAAAAGACAAACTTTTGCGGCTGAACGATACACTGCCAGACACCATCAGTTCATGAGGTTGTGTGAGTCTGAAACGCTGCTGGACTGCAACATAATTTAGGTTGCAGTGAAGTCCCTATAGGACGGACAGGAGGGGAGGTGAATGGGTCTAAAAACAGTTGACTTTCATCCAGGAGGCTGGTGTTTGCTTGCCGTATGAACCTAAAGCCAAACCATGATGGGGTTTTTTCTAAAACTAATCACATGCATTTGTTGCACTACAAAATAAATGTCAATATATTGTAACTTGATTTCGAAAAAGAGTCTATGCAGCAGACAAGCAGACTCTGTACATTTCCTGTGAAAACAACCATGTAATTTGAAAAGACACAAAGCATGTAATTGGCATAAATACCTAACATGTCATATGCAGACATAAAAATCTGCTGATTGGGAGTGAAAATATATTGAGGCTACAGCTGATTCCAACTTCATCAATGTTGTGTTTAATGCCGGGATCAGACTACACAACGTTTGTGTCTGCTCCGACAGTGAGTGTGGAGTGACATTGTGCCGTGACTTGGCTGACACACATGACAGACTTCACGTTGGTCCATGACCAATCATCCCCGAACATCTTTCACAAAACGTGTGATGTCATCAGATTATTCTTATCCTAATTTTGTCATTATTATTATTCAGTAACTGTGTCTGTTCATGTCGCAGCCAAAATGTGACTGTAGTAACGTTGAAAAGTGTCACCAGATGGGCGGAGCTACATTTGAAGTCACTGAATCCTAAACAACAAGTTCCTGCAAATGTTTCACAATAAAAGCCTTTGAAAGGATACAGGAAGTGTTGAGTTTGAAATGACAGTGTGATGCATTAAATTTAACAGGTTTCAAACTAAAAACAGAATGATAAATGGTGGTGTGTGTGTGAGATGCAGCTGGTAGCCTCTGCAGCTGTGCTGAGTAAAGGCCCAGACACTATCCGTGAGTTTGATTCCTTTATATCCTTCATTATGAAGAAAGAACATTCTTTGCTAGCTTGATGCTAATGGCAGTACTCAGCAGGTTGATAAAGTGCCTCTGCTGTTTCCTTTTCACTCTGTGTGCTAACATCCCTACAGGAAATATCTAAAAGGCTGGGCTGTTGTTGCACAGTTTCCACGGCAACAGATCGCTCTGTGTTCCTATTGGTCAAAGTGACGGCTGTGACGGGAGAAGTCGTGGAAGACAAAAAGAAAATCAATCATGCTTGACTTTCTGTCGGGACGTCGTGAGGCTTCCCAGACGTGACGTCAGTTGTCGTCTACTGTGACACACTACATGAGATGAAACGATGGATTATTGTGTATTCATTCATTGTTGTTCATGAGCCGAGCCGACACTGTACAACACCATGTCGGGCTATAATCGACTTGATTTGTGTGGTCTGAACGTGCCATTATATGCCCTTCATTTTTCATGCAGGCCATAGCATGAAGTTAATTGTTAATGTTTATGAACGAGATTTATTGTTGTCTTATTCTTGTTGTGGTCAGGAGATTTATGAGCTGATGCACATGATCGCACATTTTGGGTTGTTGTGAGTTTCCTTAACAAACCATGTTAGTTGGAGCGAGTTCACGGCGTCCAGACATTAGATTGTGTCTTCTGCCTATGAAGGTCCAGACGCATGCAGGTTGTACTGTAGGACAGCCCGAGGCAGATCCAGAGACTGCTGGAGGGATTATGGATCTAATCTGGTCTGGGGACACCTCAGGATTTCCGAAGCTCAGTGAAAAGGTGCGGCTGCAGAGAAGGAAACCCGGGCTGCTGTGCTTCAGTTTCAGACAGATAAGAAACTAACAATGGATGAGTGGTTGTGTAAAAGAGGACAAAAACATGACAAAAGAAAGATATTTATCTCTTCTATTTAACTCATGAAAATGTTGGAGTAGGTATTATTCTGCTCAAATGATATTTTTACAAACAGCCTTCATGTAAGGTTGAGCTAATAGTTACAGCCAGAGTCCATTCAGCTCCACACTGTGTCCTCTCAGAAAAACGTCTCCACCACGAGTCATTGATTCAAAATGTGTTTCAGTGCGGTTAACAAGTAAAATCATATCTTATTACTCTCAGGCAAAGAAGAGTCTGCTCCTGCAGTCTCTCTGCAAAGTGTGTCAGTGGTTCAATTTGGTTTTGATTATGGGATCGTCCTTCAATCAGAAGCCCTGCTGAAGTGTCTTTGTGCATCACACTTAACTCCTAGCAGAGCTGCTGACCTTCCTGTGGTGCAGGGCGAGCCAAACATTTTTCACTTCAGGGGATCAAGGATATGAAAAGGAAATAAAATATCTGTCGAAATTGTGTGAGTGGATAATTTGACAAATGTCTGGCATGAAATAAAAATATTCTCATTTTCCCTTCAGTACCACTCGCTCTCCCTCTTTACTGTGGAGTTTGCTTTATGTTCAGACTCACAGCAGAGGTGTCCCAACACAGGCCATTACCACATAAAAAAGGTTGTTTTCTCCATGAGCACAAACATGTGCTGCACGGGGTCGATGTTTACACACGCTGGGTTTGTTGGCGTCGCTACAGTTGTGGAGTACATCCTGTACCTGAGACAAAAGTGGGAACAGAACCAGAGACTGACACAGCAGCAGAGTAACCAAAACACCAAACACAATGTTCTTCTCTGACTTCACACTCTACTTAAAGATGCAGGAGTGTTCCCATGTGGCTGCATGTGATTTACACATTCCAGCATACACATCCAATTAGCTTCAACAGCAGTGTACAAAATGTAGAAAGAGGATTGGATGTGTCAACAAGTTCTCCTACCAAACAATCCAGCTGCCAGAATAAAATCTTGCACGTTGCTGCAAACCAAAGCTGTGAGAAGGACGCTTAGTAGCAGATATCAGCAGATATCAGCCGACCACTGCTGGAGACCATAGACTATATAAAATAATGGACTGAGGCTGCTTTCAGCCCTAGAGTGTCTCCTCTGGTCTGAATCAGGGACTCATGTTGTTCCAAAGTTGTATAATTGCCTAGAGTTGGTTCATGTTCTCACGGCAGCATTTACAAGAGGACCAGATCAAATGTCTTGTGTGAGAAAGCTGCTCTTGATTGGTCAGAATTCAATGTCATCAGTTTTCAAGATGGCAGCTCGTCTTTCTGTCAGTGTTTCCTCTCACTCTTGTTGCTGTGTCTAAGCTTGATATTGAGACTGCCTGCTGCATTTTTGCACAGTGAGAACTGTCCTGTCCTGCTTCTGATTATCCACTTTACCCTGGGAATTATATTCTCTCTGCAAATGGCTTATTTGATCATCCTCTCCACTCTGTTTTAGCCACCTGCAGGCTATTTTACCTGTACCTGTGTAGTTGATTACCTGGTGCTCCATTTCTGTCTGGCTCATCCTGCTCCTCCTGGCTGGTTTGGTCTTCGCTGTGTATTTCCATATGCTGCAATCTCCATGCACTGACTGGTTTGTGAACAGAGGGCTGTGTGTGTTTGTGCACCTGAAGAGGCTCGAGGCTCGGTGCATCGAGTGTGTCCGATGCTCACTGTGCACCTACGAGAGCATACAAACTTTGTGACAACAATCCTACTCTGGAAATAAAGTTGTTCCGCAGATTGTTCTCTCTTGACTGTTTTGGCCACCTGTATATGTGACAGACTTTCACCTGGGATTCTGCTGTTTGCTTCCCACGAGAACGAAGAGCCAAACTATAATTTTATTTTTTCCAAACCTAACCATGTGCTTGTGTTGCACAGGGAAAAACACGTCAATACAAGGTGTTTAACAGATGCTGCAAGTTTATTATTAAAATGCATTTAATGGATCTAGCAAAGAGAAACTGTTCATGTCCTGTAAAAGTGTATTTTGAAAAGACACAATGCATGTAATCGGCGTAAATTGATACAGCATCCCTCACTGTCAACAACAAGCATCTAGTAGACTTGTACAGCACCGCAAAGTGTGATATTTGATGATTTGGGAACGTTTCAAAGCCTTGAATTTTGCATTGTGGTTGTCGCCATCTTAAAGCCAGAAGTGACAAACCAGTCTCAAGCCAAAGTCATCCAATACAAGCGCTTGGGCAGTGACTACCAGCATCAGACACTAACAAAAATGTTTTCTAGGGCTGTAGTCTCCTGTTCGACTAGTCGATTATTTGGTCGCTATGCTCTCGTCTGACCAAATTCTCATTAGTCAAATAATCGGCGTGTTACTTTCATAAGGAGAAAAGTGCTACATCAACAGCTTTCCGGGATTAATCCATTATTTCCTGCGGGGGCGGGGGGTCAGACTAAGTTACCTGTTGACAGAAAGTTGAACTCGCCCACCCTCACGCTCAGCGTCGCAGTGACACAGACCTCCTGTCTGTTTCTGTCAGCTGACACCGTTTCCCTCAGTGGAAACAAAGCTTGTATTTACTTATATTTCACTGATAAGAAACAATAAATTGCGAAGACAGTAAAGCCTCCACTAAAATAGCATTTAAGTCGTGTGTGTGATTTATCCTTCAGGGATTTATACTTCGGGATTTATCCTGGCTTCATATGAGCAGAGGAAATCTCTGCTCGTCGCTAGGCTAATGTATACAGTGTAAAATGCCATAGGCTGGTGCTAATAACGTTAGCATGTTCTATTTGCTTGGAAAATGTGTTTAGTATAAGACAGTTGTTTTGTCGGTGAATGTTGTGAGTTGTAATGGAGCCAAATTATGCACCTCTGCATTGGCTTCATCTCTTAGGACCTTAGAGGTTGCCACTTTGTTGTAAATCAGTGTTTGCTCTCCTCTCTGGTTGAGAGTTTGTAGCCTGTTTCACCTCTGACCACACCCAACAGTGATGTCATGGTGTCCCAGAGTGCATCACTGCAGCGAGGTGAGAAGTCAAACCACTGAAGTTACTGTTTAAATAGGGTGGTCAGGTTGGTCTCATACAGGACACACTGCAAAGAAAGAGGAGACGACAGTTCGGCGTTTGAAAAGGAAAGATTCAGAGTGATGAAGACGGGCCTGAAATAGCAATGACTGAAGATGAGTAAAATAAAGGAAACCTGTGAAATTAAAAAGTGAACAGGCAGACAGATATCTCTGGGAGACAGAGGGAAAAAAGAGGACGGTACTGAGCATGAGGAGGAGACGTCTTCACATGAAAGACCACATGTGATGATCAGAGTAAACTCTCACTGTTGGAAACTGTCATTAGAAATCAGGAAACCCATGCAACCAAAAAAGCAGCCTTGTTAGCCAGGAAGTGAACCTGTCCCGCAGTTCTTGTCCTGAGTTGTGATATCACACACTTCAAAAGACTCAGTTTTGAATCATCATAACAAATTCATATCCAGCCGCGGAGCACCGCTGTTACTGTTGAACATGTGAGGTCGGATTAATAAAAGCTCAGCTGTGACTTTTTATCATAATTTCATATTGCGATGTGTTCTCGTAATCATCTCCGTACGTATATGTAACGCCATCAGCCGGTAAAAGAAAACCTTTCACTGATGTTTCCATGACAACACCTGCAATATTTGTGAAACACATCACTTATATCTGATTAATCTCTCACATCATCATTTATTTAAGTAGTAAAAATAAAACTGCTGTGGCCACATGCAGCAGTGAAAATATCAGGCATGTTATGATACAAAAGCTTCATCAACCGTTTTGATTGTTGGTATTTGTGAAGAGGTTACAGTTGCTTCTTTCATTCTCTTAACAGTATAGAGGAGCAGTGATGTCTTCATCACCGTCAAGTTACATTCTTGCTTGGAAATGTGGTTGGTTGAAGTGGGAGCCAGGTCTTACTCCAAAGTCGCTGAAATACGGGGCTTAGGTCAGAGACTGCAGCTTCACAAACCAACAAAAAAGGTGTCCTTAAATGTTGGCATGATATGCAACCGGTTTCGATTACAGTTTAACGGCGCCGGCAGTGTTCTGGGACAAGGATGAAAGTTAATGGGGCGAAAGTCAGATTGGTGTTTGCATCCTGTAAGATTCTAAAGCCAAACCCTGTTCTCATTAGCATTAGCATTAGCTTATTCTGAAGCATTATCATCATGAAATAAAAATTCTCACTGTGCTGCAGAAAAACCTTTGTGGTGACTAAGAGACAGACGATTAACATCCAGCCATGCTCTGTGGCATGAATAAAAAAACAGAAGGCCATGTTTTGTGAAGGGCCCTTTTTAGACAGGAATTGTGCAAATCTGCAGGAAAGCCCAATCAGTCTTTTTTCAGCATTGGCAGTATAAAAACAAAATCAGGGAGTGCAGCAAAATGCCGCCTGCCTACTTTTGTTTATACAGAATGTGTCTTTTTCGGGGCAATGGAGGGCGTGAACAAGTAACAAAACATGTAGCTCAGCGTGTGACGTAAACAGTGACGTGGGAGGGAAGCCGCGGCTGGTCAGTCCTTCGGCGATTCTCTCGTAAGTCGGCCCGTCCTTCACCGTCCCCGTCATCTGACGGTTAATGGCCTCTTTGTTTGCGAGGACAAGGAGGGCGCGCAATTCCTTGTCTCCCCAGTTGCTCATCTTTACAGTGTCTGTCAGGTTTGTGTTTCCCTCTTGCTACTAGCTGCTCGCTAATTCCTGCTATCAGCTGTTTCCTGTTTATCCACCGCCAGTGGCTCGCACGTGCGGCGTCATCAACAGCTCCTCCCACAAGTTATCAACAGCCCCTCCCACAAGTCATCAACAGCTCCTCCCACAAGTCATCAACAGCTCCTCCCGTTGCAGAAGGCCGCCTCAGTCCGTTTAAACCAAAAAGGTTCCACCAATATGTCTACCCTACCAGGCGGAAAATTGGGCACCTCGGATCAACTCGCCAATCCAGCTCTGTGTGTCTAAACACTCGCAGCTTGCCGGCAAAACGGCCCAACACTCACGGAAAATCTGGCAGTGTAAAAGGGGCTAAGATGGCAAGAAGTAAAGATCTTAGTGACTTTGAATGAGAGATCATTGTTGGGGCGCGGCCGGCAGGAGCTTCAGCCACAAAGGCTGCTCAACTATTGTTTCAACAGAAGCAGTGATACAGTGACACGGACATTTTGATCAAGAGACATCAATAAAGTCCACATAGAGAAATGTCACTATAACAGTCACTATGTGAGCATCCACACTGATGAATGATTCAGTATCGGTGGCGCCAAGCAGGCGCTGTGCGCTCCAGCAAAGTCTCCATCTTAAGAAATGATTGGCTGTCAGTCTTTCTGTGGTTAATTAACTCACTCTGACAGTGATCCTGATGATATTGTTCGTTCTTCATAGTCGTGGTGTGGACTTGCCCATCCAACTGAGTTAGAATCATTTTAAAACAATGTAGTGCTTGGTATGGTTCATGTTCTTGGTGTGGATGGTCCTTAAATAGGGTCAGAAGTTCGTATCATGCAAAAGATTGTTTTTCTTCACCTGTCTGACGACAAAATCACCGACCAAGCACTGTTTTTTGACGACTTCTGAGTGAGACCAGGTTGGCAGGGTGGGTGGCAGTGGTGACGGACGGGTCCAACAATTACCAGCTTTCACCCAGGAGAATGTGAAGACGAATGGAAAGTCAAACCCTGTTATTTTTTTCTGAACTCAACCATGTGTGTATGTTGGCTAAATGTAACAACATCCTCCTTTTTTGGGGTTGCCTTGCAGTCTGCAGAACTCTCCGCCAATGGATCCGCATTTTACCATCCGAAGGTACGTGCATGCATATCTGCAGTTGTAGAACAGCCAATAGGAGCGCCCTCTCTCTGAAATGACCCGTGATTAGCCAGAGCCTCCAAACCCTGCGAGATTTTCAGGACAACTGTTTTTTTTTTTTTCTTTTTTCCTGAACCCAACCACATGCTTTTGTTGGCTAAATGTAACCATGTCTGTTTTTGATGTTGAAGGAAAAAACATCGATGTGCGGTTTTGTACTGATATAGTGCTTTTATTTTGAAAGAGACTGTATGCAAACCGTACATTTCCTGTGAAAACAGAGGTGTATTTTGAAAACAGACACACCCAGGGTGCCCTGCACATCATATGTCGACGTGGAAAGTCCAAGCTGCGATATGTGACGAGGTCGGAGTGAGGATGCGTCGTCTGTTCATGCAGACTCTCCTGCAGTGCAGATGCAGCGTGCAGCAGTCTGGCAACGAGACTGCGACTTAATGAAAATATGTTGTAATATATTCTATTACTTTCTTGCAAGTGTGGATATTGTTCGTGATGAATGTGTTTCAGCTGCAAATTATTCCACAGAGGGAATTAAAAAATGAAACCTGCAGGCATGTTTTGGAATTTAAATAGGTAAATTACCTCCTAACTTTAAAAACACTCTCTTCTTTACTCTGCCGGATGATGCAGGTGGAAGAACTAAACAGCAGAAAAGAAGACTGACACAGTTGTATGGAATAATGACGCGTGTTTCAGTCGTTGACTCTTTGTCAGTTCCAGAAACCTTGATCCCTTCGGTGTTTAGCTGCTTTTGATGGAAGGAGCAGACCTCTCTGACAGCTTGTCTCAACATTATGTTGGACACAGATGGGAGAGACAAAGGACAAACAGCAGGGGAGGGTTTAAAGAGAAACACGAAAACGGTGGATTTGATTTACTGTCATCTGCTGTGTCAAACCTTAAACAACACTGAAATGTAACAGATTGTTAGGACGTTCGCTCGCTGTGATCTGCTTCCACCCTCTCCTGAAGCTTCTGTCTGTGGCGGGATGCGTCTCTGTCTGAATATGTCTTCTTCTCCCCTTTACAGTAGTTTTTTTCTTCTTCATCTGCCACTCTGTCTTTTAAAACTGGTTTGAAAGTTGTTGTTTTTTTTCCCTCACAGAAACACTGGTTGCAACCCCAGCAGGCAACGAGCCCCAACTTCTTATTCAATACGCAGGCAAGTTCAGCCTGAGTGATTGGAGACACAATTACAGTAATCATTTTAAATATTAGTGAAAGGCTTTTGGCTTCACAAAGATTTAATCAAGATTTTGGATTCAATATATGGAATACAGCCCAGTAAAAACAGCCCATAACCCCTTGCGTTCCTCCTTCTGTCTAAATCGAATAAACTAATTTCCCTCCTCCTCTCTGTTACTCCAGTTTACATACATATGAAGTTAACTCAAAGATGAATTATGATCACTTCAAGCACGCCATTAATAACCGTATTTTACCTGGACGTCACAAATTCTGTAATTGTGTGCCACAGTAATTATATAAGCGTACATATTCAAATTCCCAGCCGTGTCTGGAAAAGCCATCGTCTCGACATTAGTAGGCTTACAGGGACACTATGATGCTATTAGACTTATGAGTCCAAAAAGAGTTGGGAACAGCCAGTGCTGGCTCAGGCCTCATATTATTGCAAATAAGCAAAAGAAAACAAGGATTATGCAAAAATAGGTGGAAAAGTTCCAACACAGTCAAACAGTGAGGGAGAAAATACTAGTTTAGTGGCCACAGAATAACAACTTAGAGATGTGTTAAAGCTGGAGTGGGAAGTTTTCTGGGAAAGGGGACAGCAGAATTAAAAAATACACCCTCCTCATGCAGCCCTCACCTCTCAGTCCTGAGCTCCTCACACCAGACGGGAGCAAACACACGCACACCCGTTCATTTCTTCATTTAATCTTACTTTATCGTAGAGTTTTCTCTGTCAATCACAGCGAGTCCTGCACAGGTACATTTTGAAAACCTGCACCCGCCCACACTTGTAAAGCTCAGTACCAGAGTCAACCCTTGGCCTGGTGGTACTTCTAAGCCCCGCAATCCAGCGATATTGACACGTTTTATTTCATTTATTGTCACACTCTCTTTTAGACTCTTTTTGATAACTCCGTCCATCTTTGTTTGTTTTTGCAGTGTCGGCAGTCGTTGCCACTGGAATGGCAGATTATCCTGCAGGATTCGTCACTGAACCAGGTCTTTACCATGTGAAGATACATGCAAGCACATCTGCATTTGTAGCACAGATAGAAGGAGTGCCCTCTCTCTGAAATGACCTGTGATTGTATCAAGGTTTTTCCTTTTTTCAGACAAAGAGATTAGGAGATGTTGCTTTACCTCGACGTGTTTCGACCAGAGTTGGGTACAAAGTGTTTCATCTTTTACTGTTACAAAGTAACACGTACTTTGATTACTTTTTGCAGTAACGCGTTAGTTTGCTGTTTGAGTAATCAGACGCCCCCCGCCGCCCGATGGTCTCTGGAGGAGAGAGTCCAAGGTGTGCGACAGCATGAAAGCCCCCTCATCCTGGTTGATGGTGTCCCTGGCTCACTTCCTGATCTCCGTGGCCTCCCTGATCCAATGTTTGAATTTGTTGCTTTCTGACCCGATGACCTTCTCCTTGTCCCAGTCCATGACGTGATTGTTTCTCTTGCAGTGATCTGATATGGCTGATTTTAAGTTTTCCTTCTTCTGCACTTTCTGCTCTTGAGATCTTGTGAGTCATCCTGCCGTTTCCTTTTCACATTCTTTTTTATGTTAGGTTTTTCTTGTATTCTCCCAATTCAGAGACAAAATGTACAGAGAAAAAGAAGGTTTTGCAATGGGAGATCCACTATCAGCAATGATGAGCAGTTTTTTCATGGAAGATCTGGAAACAATAGCCATAAACACAGCACCCACACAATGCAAACCTAGACCTAGATTTTCTAAAGCTTGAAATCCAACCTGGTCTCACTCCGAAGTTGCTGAAATACGGCGCTTGGTCAGTGACTTCTGGCGTCAGTCACAGGTGGAGAAGCTGTCCTTTGATGTCAGCATGATACGTCTGGGGGAAATGCGGCAGGAAAACAGTGAAAGTTAAGTCAGTGGAAGCCTGAGTAGGATGTGTGGAAGGGGTGTTGGATGGGTCCAACAACCACCGACTTTCACCAGGGAGGCCGGTGTTCTCGTTTCGAATGTAAATCCAAACCCTGTTCTTTTTTACTAAACCTGACGATGTGGTTATGTTGGCTGAACGTAACTATGAACACTTATTGTTGAAAAAAACAAAAACACCCAGGGTACCTTGGACATCATATCTTGACGTGGAAAGTCCATGACCAAACGTGGACATGTGACGAGGTCGGAGTGAGCATGAGTTGTGAGAACAGAGCCAAGAGGAGGTGCAGAAGTATAGTTTTCTCTCAGACTATTTGAATTATGATACACTGAGACGTTATTACAGATATTTTTGCACAGCCCTGCCAAAATAAAACTGCCCTCCTAATAAAACTGACTCACAGGCACATGCTATTTCTGAGATACTGATCATTATTAGCAGCAACATTTACCATAGAAACATTTTGTTTCCGTCTGAACAGATGGTTTGGCCTCAACTCTCTCCCCAAAACAGTGACGTCTTCATCAGCCACTCGTTTATGTCACCTCCCACATGTGTTGTGCGGGGTACAGAGCTGCTCTTCACTTATCTGAGCTTGTTTTCCGGAAACAGCTGGTTTCATATGTGGAGGTTAATTGGAGCCATGAGACTCAAACATATTGCAATTGTGCGGCTGTAGGAAACAATGGGCTAAAAGAGGCTAAGTGCTGCATTGTGCTGTGGAGAGCGACGCTACGAACGACGCCTGGTCATTCCACTGAAACATTTCATTTGCTATTAATATCAAAAATACTGCCTTTTGAAGGTTTCTGAGTGTTCCAGTCTGAGTGGGGATTTTCAGCGACTGTATTATTATGTAAATGAGCTGTTATGCATTCATGGGTGTGTTTTAATTGGGTGTTTTGCCATATCTTAAAATGTTACCCAGCCTGTCAGAGTGACAGGCAGAACCAAATCCACCTTAACAATATATCTCAATGAGCCAATGTGATCTTTGTGGTGTGAAATCAACCACTATTTTAGGGGTTCTGTTTTTTTAGGCTGCCAGCGAGTGAGCAAACATTGGCACTCACTTCACAGGTGACGCTGCTACACACACATACACACACATACACACACACACACACACACACACACACACACACACACAAGGCTTGTCTGGCATGTGTGCAGAGGCGTTTTACAAAGACTTGATTTTGTGATTTTGCAGGGTAATTTGACAGCAGCTGCTTGAGTCGTGACTTCTACTTACACTGTGAATACACAAAACCACCCAACCATCCTCCACGCACACACACATGCAGACGAAGACACGCGGCTTCACGTAAACACACATAAAAAGTGTGTGGAAGCGCAGGCCTACGCTGCATACAAACACACTCATATACTCACACTCCTTCAGAGCACCGCTCCCTGCATACAAATAGTCCTGGAGACAGTCAATCACAGACGTACAGCCAAGTCTCGCAGGGATACACACACATGCACATGAGCAAACAAATACACACAGTTTAACCAGTGTGAAGCAAAGACCTGAGGTATTAACCCCTTCACAGTTTGGGCCGTTTTTCCACCTCATTTCACTTCACATAACAGAATCAGGGTTAATGGCTTGAATTGACAACACGTGTTCCATGAAATGCATAAACATACATTCTGAATTTACAGTGAAGTGCGCCACAGCACAGACTTCACACAGCGATTAGTAAACAGTGTACCTAGGCTTCCTTTTGTTTGCCAAACCTCCCCAAAGCATTTTTTTTTGTCAGAAATCTCTTGAAACTAATGACACAAATATTTACAAGCACAAAAAAACAAAACATTAGCAAATTTAATTTCCTGTTCAGTCTGTCACCAGGTGTTCTTGGGATTGTTGCAGACTCAAAATGTCTCATTCCACAGCAGCTTTTCTAAAAAATTGTGATGCATGTTGTCATGTTTATATGTTTTCTTTACAATGAAATGGGAATTAAAAATTGCTGAAATAGCTGAGAAGCTGTCTTGGATTCAGAAACTATTATGAGTCGGGATGGGGAGGGCCTGAAAGCTCTCCTCATGCTCCGCCAGGGTAGCAGAAGCTAAATCAGCCCGTCATTCCCAACTTGGCAAATATCACCACTATGTCGATGATCTCATTGTAAGATATAGACGCACAAACTTACCTTTCGCTGTGGGATGATATGCACCGGGGAGTGGCGGTTGTTGATGCAGCGGGCAACAACTGAACTTGTCAAATGTCCAGGACAAACTTGAGAAGGACTCACAAAGCAGACTCAGATAAAAGTTCAGGGTCTTTACTCAGGCTCAGGCCGGTACACGGGTGATCAGTTACAACGAAGGGCAACGAAGGAGGAAATTCCACCACATGCGTGTTGGTTGCGTCTGTTCTCCCGAACGGCAGCAGAGCCGATACTTTTCAATTCTAGTCAATGTGTGTGTATCCACCGGCTGCGGCTGCTGCGTTCCGGCTCCATCACAGCTGCGGAGGCCTCCGCAACAGATACGCAGGACTTCTATTTTTGCCAAACGCCGGAGCAAAACGCAGCAATTCAGCACAGAGCAGATCGTGTGGGGCAAGTTGTGCACAGAAACAAAATAAAATGAGATGAGAAAATGGTTACCAAAAAAACAACAACACACTGATGAAAATTTAACATGAACTCAGGGAGCTCGACAATGGCCCCTTTCGTGGCGTTATAAAATGGCCTGTGGCGGTTTGTAATGCTGCCGTCAACTACCATTGTATAAAGATCGAGAAAGTTCCCATCAGGCTGGTGAGAGTGGAGATAAATGGATCTACCAAATGCCAGAATTTCACTGAGGAGCCTGCTGTTAGTTTCTCATGTGAAACCAAAAGTCAGTCAATAACATCATAGTGTGTCAGTGTGTGTAGCACGCTACGGTAGTGACATATGTCACATGACAAATCCATCCATCTATTTTCAGCCACTAACTGTGCCTCAGCATGTGACTGTGCAGCACACAAGGTGCTAATAATGCTAACAGCTCTTACAGCTACAACACACACTGAGGTTTATCACACACAAAGTAAGAATAAGCTGCACACTTTGGTTTTATACCAGGTTTTGCTCCCAAACACGCTGCCCTCGTACAAAACAGTATGTCGCTCTGTTAACTGGGACTAAACACACTAGTCACAAAATGTTAACAATAAATGCAGTTTATTTTTGACTTGACCTGACATTTAAAGACGCAGAAACACACGCAACACTCACATAAACTAGTCTTACAAAACCAGGTGAGAAGTCATGCTCACACACACAACACAAACTCAGATAAGTCGGTCACACGGGCACATACACACACACACACACACACACACACACACACACACCGTTCTGTCTGAGCAGATACATGCACGTACACATTCACTCACCCACACACACAGAGGCAGACAGTGACACACACACACACACAATCACAGGCAGGCGGTCTCACACACAGACAACACACACGCAGAGAGGGAACAATCATGTCTACTTTGTTTTGCCTCCCCCTCCGCCGTGGAGTGACATTTTGAGGGGCTCGGCAGGGCGGGGCCGAGGGCAGGAGGTGCAGCGAAGAGGAGTCAGGATGGAGGAACAGCAAAGCTGAAAAAAAAAAGAGACACAACAAGAGTGTCAGAGAGAAAGAGACTCGGGAGAAAAAGCTGTGTTAAGTTAGCAAACAGGCAATGAGGCAGATACATCCTGCTGCCATGCTGAGTACAAGAGAGGCAGAGACGACAAGACTCAGAGAGACAGAGAGGAAGAGAGGAGGAGGAGGGGAAATGCAGTGAGGGAGGGAAGGTAGGGAGCATTAATTGGGTCATTTCAGGAGCAATATGTAACAAGATACAGCGAGGAAAGTGAAATAAGGACATATTTCATACATACTTTTTTGTGGTTACATTTAGCCAACAACAGCAAAAAGAACAAGGTTTGGCTTTACAATCTCACGGGAAGCGAACAATGGCCTCTCAGGTGGAAGTCAGTGGTTGTTGACCCACCGGCCTACCTGGACTTCTGCAACATTATGAGTGACAGGATGTTCAATATGTGACATTTCTCCAGTATGAAGCTAGGGCTGACCTGCCTGCAGCCCGTGTGCGTGCGCTATATTAAATAATAGGGCACTCAGACAGCGTCAAACAACGTCAAAATATGTCCACTAAAAGTGCATTTTTTTTCCACACAGATAGGCTCAGATTGTTAGTATAATTATCCGACGACATAACGGAAAGGAAAAATGAATGTCTGTGTTTACCTTTAGCTGGATTCAGACATGTTCCTCTGCCTGTTGCTGCTCCCTCTCTCTCCTTGTCCGCTTCTCAGTTTCAGTGAGCTCTGCGTCCGTGTACTCTGTGTTCAAATAAATACGGGCGCTCATGAAATTCAAATGGTTCATCCAGATCCAGTTGATCAAAATCGGGTATAAATTCAGCCATGACTACTCCAAACAGAGTAACTCCTCGCGTTTGTAAGGTCACTCCAGCGGTAACTTCCTGCAACAACTCAAATCTGGCGAGACGTGAGACTGAGAATTGTGGAAGTTGGATTATTGCAAGTAAATTATGATAGGCTAACTTAATCTGGATGTTGCTTTGTCACTTTATGACCCGCCCACCAGAAACCCACAGTACTTTGTAACGAGCTTATCTGAACCTGCTGTGGATCGACCTGTGCATCACTGGTAAAATGTGAAGGCAAAAAATAACAAAATGTGACATGTAAACATGAACAAATCTTAAAGAATGTGCCAGCTTCTATATATCGATCCATCAAGACTTTAAAGATACGTTCTCTGCTTACAGTGAGTATCACAGTGAGGCCACAGTCGCAGGGTCCTCTGCATCATGACTATTGTTAGAATACATTCATGGAATGAGGTCACACGTATTGAAAATGTGCCACATCCTGACTTACAGGCAGAAAATGTGCAGCAGCAAAGTGATCAGAAAACAGTGCAGGCAGATGTCTTATAGATTATTCTGGAACATGGAAATGTGAGCAGCAGTCAGGGATGGTCTGCATAGATTGTGCAGGCGTCCGGCTCCAGCACCCACCTAGCTGGCAGAGACTGGGGCGCTTTGAGTTGCAGGAACCGATGAGTCTTCTGACTGCTGGCACTGAAGATTGTCTGTGAGCGCATTCACATCAGGCATGTTAGGAGCCGTGTTTTCAAACTCTGGAGGTGGATGTCAACATTTCTTTGCCTGCAGTTATTCAGGCTTGGAAAGCTCCATGGAACAAAATAAAGCAGGAGGGTGAAGTCAGAGTCAAGACGAGGTGAAATTCTCCTTCAAAGAAGATCAAGCTGCAGCCACAGCTGGTGTTCATATTTAGCCTCTTCCTGAAGTGCTCTTCATTGATAGAAACACAAGAGGAAGTACAATGCATCAAGTTTCCATCTTGGCTTTTCTGGGGAAGATGATCAATACCTGAAATGTGACATTTCCCAGTTTGGGGGCTGATTTAGAGGCACCATCAGCTAATTAAACACAACAGAAGCTGGTAAGGACGAGGTTTGATCTACAGTTGTCTGTGCTGCCCGAACAACCTTGTTGTGATGTGATGAGGTGAAGAAAATGTTGGTATTATACACTGACAGTATCCACGGTATGAGATCGCTGCTTGTTCTCGCGATATTTCGGCCGCAGTTTGGAAAGCAGAGCTAGATGGTAAACAAACATGGCAGCACACTGGTAAGGTAAGACAACACGTTTCCATGTGGTTTTCTATATGTTCTCTGACATTTATCCTAACGATATGAGGCGGTGTTTGTGGAAAAAAAGCTTGTTTAGTGGACTAACTTTGCACTTGAAGTATGTCCGTTCACTTACGCTTTAACAGGTCTGTCGCTACTATGCTCCCCAGCTGTATCTAGGCTAATGGCTAACATGCTAACTATTATTTTTATGTCACGAGTCACTTGAAAGAAATTTAGGACGATAGGAGACAGGTTGAAATAAACAGAAATTTCCCTTTAAAAGATTCGTTCTTTTGAATGACACCGTCGCGACCGACACAACACTGTGGAAAAGCTCCACTGTCAGAAGGAAGAAAGAGGTTTTATGTCTTAATGCAGACGATAGATAGTCGTATGTTTTCAGGTTGTCCGCACATACGTGTGCACGTCCATCACATTTTCATGAATGAAATATCTCAAGAACACCTTGAAGAATTTTCCTCAAATTTACACAGACATGGATGTAAACTTTGAGTGCAACTTGACTGGCGCACAGAGGTTTACAACTGAAAGGAAGTGAGTCTAGTTTTTATGACCAGTTGCTCTCATGGTCAGCTCAGGGTTTCTGCACGTTTATGACCAGTGACCATAATCACTAGACATTTTCATCCCTGTGTTAGAGTCATGATTTTTATTTGTTTGAACTGTAAACAGATCACTTTCAACTGATTTTCACCCACAGTGTGCACATCCACATATTCAAATGTCTGTCACTGCAGTGTGAGGTCATTTTTGATGTTTACAGCTAAAATAATGCAGAGGTTATATACGAGAAACACAGACAGGCTGTTGACCTTGCACCAGGGTCTTTCTAATCATACTAATAAATTGTATTCATTGTAGTATGTCATCCACAAAATGCAATACAAAGTGCTTCAATATTGGTATAACACCCAATAAATAAATTAATGAATAAAAAAAATAAATTTCAAAATAGTGAAAACTTCAGAATAAAAAGCTTGCAAGTATAAGTTTTTTTTCCTCCAAACAATAAATAATTAGCGAAACAAATATATGTAAAACACTAAATCCAAAAAAAAAAAAAAAAAAAAAAATCTTCAGGTATACAAGCTTTCTTTTTTTTTTCAATATAATGAGTCCTGATTATGTTTAAGTCTATAATCCTCACACTGCCCCAGTGGCCCATGAGTACACCCTTCATGAGGCCACAGTCAGCGCACATGTGTTGCTCTGCTGTGTCTTGTGTGATTATTTTCTATTTCTAGCAGGTCTGACTTCAGCGTAGGTAAGCTGACAGCTGGGCTGCGCGGAGACGAGCCTCCACACAGCTCTGGATATGAGGCTGAGGAATGTGCTGCGTTGGCGCTTACACTCTGAATTACAATCAGAGTCACTGCACAGTCTGCTTACATGTACAAGGGATGTTCCTTGTTAACACAGTGCTATGAAATGACACCAAGTGACAAGTGCAACCACAAACAAGGAGTATTACAAGACCGTACGAGACATTTAGAGGCACGCAGAGACTCATGTGAAAGGACTGCAGGGCTTTTACAGCCAATCAAGGAAGTCTTTAAAGAGACACATCCACTGTTTTCACAAGCCGTCAGTTTGCTCGTCTGATCGTTATTCTCCTTTGTCTCGCTTTAAGTTTTGTGAAACTGCACATAGACATGAAAAGGTCAAAGAAGAAAAGAGATCTCACAGCTTATAAATCCTTCTCTTCTGCCTGTGCTGATATACAGCAGTATGTTAACCCTTTACCATCACACATTTGCATTAACTTTCTCTCTCTTCTCCCCGTCTTTCTTTTCCTCCGTCTTTCCCCCACATCTTTCTGCAGGCTCCTTTGACTCAAGTGACCCTCCATTTGCATTCTCCATCTCGCAGCGCTCCCCTTTTCTCTCCCTCCCGTTCCTCGCTGTCTCATTTTCTCTCTCTCATGTTATCTCCGACTTTCTGTCTCTCCGTCTCACTCTCTCATTCAGCGTCTCTCTCCGCTGTATAACCCTAATGTTTGGGCCTGTCAGGGAAGGTCCATGGAGAACCAATTAGTTGTAGGTTTTTATGCTTTGCTGTTGAGACACTTTTGCAACATGTGCACTTTCACTCGCACAAAGTGTTTCTGCGTCCATCAATATTAAAATAAGAGAGTGTGTGTGTGTGTGTGTGTGTGTGTGTGTGTGTGTGTGTGTGTGTGTGTGTATGGATTAAGCATCTCTGTGAGTTGTCTGAAGTCCTCAGCAGAGTCTGGATGATTGGACTGACCAGGGTAACATCGCACTGGGACTTACACTGGTTCTTCATCAATTCTCTTGACGTGTCCGTCTGACAGTGAAGCAGGTGCCTGCTGTTGAAGGGTTTGATACGGACTGTCAGAGCTGCTTCATTCCTCACAGTGACCTTTTCCTCTGTCCTCTGTCTGAGCCTCCCAAACATTCTGCAAAGTTTTTTTTTTGCCTTATTGTATCACTACGAGAGCTGCAACAGTATGAGATAACCATTGCAGAAAATATTGTGGTCTTACACAGTTTATATTATTATCAATCAGACTGACTGGGATTAAAATGAAAGGGTTGAACAATCGTTTTATCACTGTAATTGAAACTGGAAGCCATTTTGTTAATGGAAGTTTGTGTGAAAGTCTCCCCTTTGGAAAAACTGCTAAAATAAGCAGAGATTCTTTGTCTAGTTGCATTTTTTTTCCAATATTGTAGATAAGCAAATATACATGGTATGAGAAAGTGAAAAGGGAAAGAAAGGGAGAATAAAACAGAGACTGAACGAGAGACAAATTTGACAACTAAAAAAAAAAAAACACAGGATACACTGCAAATTATTTCCAGAAAGTTACAATATTTAACTGCAGTATTTCACAATAAATTACATTATTATCACCTCACAGATGTTTACTGTGATATTTAACTGTATTCTGAAATTAATTGCGAAATTCATGCAGGTAAAAAAGTAATTTTTCAGATGTACACTGCTGAATCAGAGCTACATTAAGTTTAACTGCGAGATTACAGTAAAATATTGTAATTATAGTAATGCTTCTGAATCACAGTAATCAAATATACATAAACTGATAAAGTTACAGTTAAAGTCATTTACAGGAACCGACTGTTATATTACAGTAATGTAATGGGCTTTAGCTGTGAAGTTACAGTTAAATATAATTTTACAGGAGTGTACTGTTAAATCACAGTGACATGCTGTGATACTGCTGTGAGCTCACAGTATACAGCTGCCGTTTAAAAAAAAAATACTGTAAAAATAATGCAGTAACTTACTGTAAATTTACAGTTAAATATTTTACAATGCATGTTTTTGGGCATCTGCTTTATGATATGTAAACAACAGCTGTGTTTCTTTGTTGTTTGAGTGATTTACTACTTACTTTGAGTAAAATATATAAAAATGTTTTTATTTCTGGAATCAGCAGGACAGACTTTTAGAAAAATAGAAATCACAATCAGCCGAGAAAATCGGTGCATCTCTGCTTTATTGTATTCTTAGCTTTTATTAGTTATTTATTTGCTGAGTTGTTTTAAATGACATGCCGCAGCATGATGTATATGGATCTGAGTTCTGCTGTGGAGGCTTCCTACAAAGGTTTCAGGTGACATTACTTTATCTGCCTTACAAATAGTTCACTGATGTGTCAAGATCCTGCCAGGTTATGCTACATGAAGAGATTAATGCACATAAAAAATAAAAAATAAAAAGGATGGATGGTGAGGAGGTCATCTATTAGAATGAGCAACTCTGAAATAAAACATACACACACACTCACACACACTTCCTCTCTCCTCAGAACTGGGTCTGTGCACTTTGAATTTGTGTCCAAATGGACTGAAACCAAAGCCCGTTAGACACACTGGGATGCTCCGTGTGGCAGCAGGCTGAGACATACCATGTACTCAAGATGTTGTGGGTTTGACTCCAGCTTTTGGCATTTGTGCTCCAACTTGTCTCGACCTTGTTCTTCCCAATTTCCTCTTCTCTTTGTCTCCGTTCCACCCTTTATGTCCTCATTTTTTTTTCAGAGTGCTCCACTGGCATCAGTCTTGTCTTCCGCTGCCAGAGTCTCTTGTCTCACATTGCCTCCCTCGCCCCCTGTGAGTGTGTGTTAAACCACAATCCTGTTAATCCCACTAGTAATGGTGTGTATTGGGAGAGGTATCAAACATGACCACTGGGGTTGGTTCTTTGGCCGAGTTATAGCCATGAAAAACAAGGATTCCAGGCCATATGTCCAACAGCCTCTCAGAGGCCGCTGTGGAGAATCCTTGATTTTTTAATTAGACACGAATGAACAATGTTCATATCTGCATTATAACTATTATACGGAAATAAAAAGGACAAATATAATGCTCAAAGAACTGTCATTTTACAGACAGAGTATAACTCAATAATGTTAAATATTACTACCACTAATGTATTTTTATGACCTGTATTTTTAGTACCAGAGTTTGACTGCTGGTGACACACATGTAGGAGCTCCAGCCATCTCCTGTAGGGCATATTTGACTGCTTGACAAGCGGACCTATATTGTGTCGGCGCTACAGATCTGAGGTTACCATCCATATTTATCTGGTTCAGTATACGTTAGCTTCACAAGCTTGAGTCAGATATACCCTCCAGAGTGTGTGCACCAGCTGTGATGACCCCTCTCCTTTAAAAGAAACATTTTAACATGTTTAAATTGAAGTTATGGAGCATATGTGTGGGAAAATGTGACCGACTTCACACAAGTCTGATAGGCCTCAGAGCACTTGTTCTAAATGTAATTGCTTGTTTCTGTACAACCTCGGAGCATCCACCCACGCCTCTGTTCGGTAAATAACTGCAGGGGAAACACGGAGATGTCAGTATACGTGTTGAGTGTAATGTTTATTTTTGGTGTTTAATGTTACAGGGCTGTGCACAAAGATCAACATCTGTGATCTGAGAAATAAATAGTACAGTCAGGAAAAAAGGAAAAACAGAAAACCTGAACAGTGTGACTGCTGTGTGCTCTTTTTTCTTTGTCTTCTCTTTTTACGTATATAAAGTGGGCTACTTTCTCTTGTGCACAGTTTGTAGGATTTAAATAATTCTACTAACAGAAATTGAATAAAATGTTATACCATTTTTTTCAATTATCACCTGGACCTAAAAAAAATCATGTTTTTGTGAGAGTTGACTTTATCTCAGTGCTCTCTCATAACCTAAAAGACAGAATAGGCTGATTTCCTCTGACTATGGAGACAACGTGTAAAACCTTCTCTTTCCAAATTCATCAAATACTGCCGCTCTGTCAGTAAGTGCGTTTCCATTAACTCTAGAAATGTGCAAAACCGAAATATCGCAATAACAAACTGGTGATGATAACATCTACATTTCGAAACAACTCTCACATAGAAAAAGTTCTTACGCTCTCATGAGGTGGTTTTTCAGACGTGTCGATATAGAAGTATATCATTCATTCATATCAGTCATTTAAACTCTGTTTTTACCCAAATTTTTATGTCGGGGCTTCAGGACACTTGGATCACTACGGACGAGCAGTATGGAGATATTTTGTGGTTTCAATTATGTGTTTTTGGACGTTTGAATCTGGGGCACCGTCAGCCTCCATTAGGTGGAGTTGTGTTGCTACCTCCTCTCCCCTTGGATCTCTGCAAGTGATGTGAGGACTCTAAAACTTCACCTGAGCCTCCCTCGGCATATGGGTGAGTAGATAATGGCTGAATTTTCATTTTTGAGTCTTCGACCTCCATCATTCTATATGCCTGGCACATGGGAGACGTTTTATCCACAAAGCTAGATGCCTCTAAATCCTCCACACTAGACCTTTAAAGGACTTATTCTTCTGAACCTTAGAGCTTCATTGTTGTCCAAAAATATAAAGAATACATCATCCCAAATTACCAGGCACACACGTTGTAGTTAATCAATCTAAATCCCACATTCATCATCCTGCTGTTGTAAATTTTATTCATTTATTTAACCAGACAAAACTGATGGAGATAAAACCTCTTTATCAAATGAGACCTGCCAACGTCATCAAGTTACATATATACAGCACACAATACATCACAACTGGTAGAGTTAAAACTACTATCAATGCATTAAAAGAAGGAAAATACCTGTGTGTTCATACGTGCATGGAAATACTCCCCCACAAATACTTTTCTTTCTGTAACATTTTCTAAACGCTCCAGTGCCCAGCTGTTTTAGCAAATTACTAAACTTGTTTTCACCTTCTATTTGTGACTGGCATGTTAAAGATTTACATCTTCCAGAAGGGCTTTGTGTTGAGGGCCAAAGACAGACAGAGCAGAGAAGCTGGAAACAGACCAGCGTTTTGTTGGTTCCATATCAATTCAGGCATTGGCTTTCACTGAGAGATGCACCACAAATCAAAGAATCCATTTACTTATTAAAGGCTGTTCTGACCCGCAGCTATTCTCACAGTCTCTGGGCAGATTGAAGAGTGAAGCTGCAGTGGACAACCAGACCTGGCAACCTAAATTGCTAAACTAAAGCATGAGAGAGAGATTGCACAAAACTCTCATTGGTTTTCTTCTCTATTGGAAAACAGAGGTGTTTGACTGAGAACATAAATCAAGTTCGTGTTTAAATTGGCACGGCACGGTGTGCAGTGGTTAGCATTGTCGCCTCTTGGTAAGAGGGTCTCTGGTTCGAACCCTGGGTGTGGGAGCCCCTCTGTGTGCAGAGTTTGCATGTTCTCCCTGTGTCAGCGTGGGTTTCCTCCAGGTGCTCCAGCTTCCTCCCACAGTCCAAAGACATGCAGGTTAATTTGTGACTCTAAATTGTCCGTAGGTGTGAATGTGAGTGTGAATGGTTGTCTCCGTGTGTCTCTGTGAAAGCATTCACTTGAGTGTTTTATGAAAAAAAACATGGCTATTTTTCTCAAATGTATGCATTATGGTTTCTTGAAAATCTAATGGATGTACATTATTTTTTTGTGTGGACTTTTCGAAAGTTTCTCAGTGTTTATTGACTCTTTGCAGATTGCATGCTAGGTGTTATGTATTTGGTCAATATATTGTAGGTGGCTTGTTGCAATGAGAGTTGGAAGGTGTTGCTGTTTTGAGGTCAGTATCTTTAGGGTGTATTCTAAAGTTTCCTGCTGATTTTCTGCTCATATGAGACTCGGTGCTGTGTGTGAGGTGTGTAGGTAAGGGAAGAGTAGGAAAGCTTCCAGTGTGATGGCTCCTGGTCAGGTTGGCACATTGTGTTTGACACATCAGTTGCCAGTTGTTCTTGTGAAAGAACTAATAGTGAGTGGAAGGCAGAGAAAGTTGGACTTGTTTAGACAGAGAACAGACATTATAAAGATGAGTTAAAACCTTATAGCACCCATTGTTGCACCCATGGGATATGATTGCTGTGGAAACTATGGAAAACTCTTACAGACTGCAAGTAGGCTGCATGAATATGAACCCGTTATGTATTTCTTCATTGATAACAATCTTGTGTCGTGGTGCTTTTAATTTGGAACACAGAAGGGCTTTATGTTAATACATCAGATTTTTTCGTCTTAACAGGTAAAACTATTACGTCCAAACATGTCAAGTGCGCATTAAGATGACAGAAAATGCCCTGCTAACAAGAACATTTCTGATGTCTTGACACATTAAAGCTTTCATGCCATAGGTTGGCGTCATCATACCCAACTGTACTGGACTCAGGTGGGCTCCTGTTGGTAGGTGTGTGTTGGCTTTGTACCGATCACCTGTCTTCTACACAACCTCAGTTTAGTATTTGGGACAGTGCATTTTGTGCAGGGGGGTAAATTCTGTCTGACTCCTGGTGACTAAAGAGAGCTTTTTTAAACCACTGTGGCCGTAACAAACCGTAGCTTATGTGTATGTATGTATAGCCATGTATATACCAGGTTTAATGTTGTTGCAGAATAAAGTGTATTTATTTAAATCACCTGCATGTGTGCGTAAATCTACATGTTTTTTACAACTATGTGTGTATTTTGTGACAGATTTTATCCTGGCAGGTCAATAATTGCCGTGTTTTCAAAAGAGATAGCATTTAAATTAACTTGCAGAGCTACTGAGTGGCAGTAAGAAGCCTTCCTCATGGTGTTGCAGCACAAGGTGGGTGAGGACAAAGCCAGCAGTGTTGTGGCACCTCATTACACCTCTGCCATCATATGACTATCACGTTAGATACGTAAAAGAAAGCTGCTGTACACTATCAAAGTGTTGGCTTTATCACCAAAAATAAAGAGCTTTAACTGTATCACAGAGGTCTGTCACTTGTATTATCGACAGTTGTTGGGTCGATGCTGTAGAAGTGGACTTTTATCAATGACAGGATTGATGTGTTCTCTCCAGGGCAAAGTTCTGCATCAGGCTCACCTCGCACCAACCACACACTCACCTGATTTTGACAGATTGCCGGCAACACCTGCTGCCCTTTTCCCCTGCCAGCTCTCTGCGTTCCCAGCATGCTCTACTGAGGATGGAGCCAGTAGTTGACCCGGAGCTTTCCTGAAAGTCTCGGAGGGATCGGTGAGTGTGTGTGTGTGTGTGTGTGTGTGTGTGTGTGTGTGTGGGTGGCCTAAACAGGAGTGAGTCTGCCTCGCTTCCTCTCCGGTGAGGTGCAGGTGGTGGCTGACCCTCTGCTGGCATCCTGCCTTTAAAAAAAGACAATCCACCGTCTCGCGTCAGGCATCAGCTGATGTCAGACATCCCGGTTAAACCTGTCAGCTGCGTCAATGTCCAATACATAAATGTGAGATTCAACTATAAGCTCTGGAGCCAATTAGCTGCCCGTGTGTGAAATTTCATGTTAGGCCCCGTGGAATTGAAAGTGGTTTGAGTGTGAGAGCTCTTCATGCATGAGTCACCGGCAGGAAAAATGATGCTGGTCCATGTGCTGCTGAAATATTACACATACACACTCAAGCTGTCACTTAGTGAGCGTGTGCAGCCGTCTGTTTACACGTCACATGTACGCATTTTAGAAAGCATCTTTGCAAACCGTGTGCATTTGTCTCCGTGTGTGTGGGAGAGCGTCACATGCCCGTGGGAGGTGTGACTGATTCAACCAGACAATGACACTCGTGTTCTAACAAGTTAATTGTGCCGATTGTCTCACCTGACCCAGATGAAATGATTGTTGACCGTATAATTATGCTCACTGACAGAGATTTGTTTGTGTGTCTGTGTGTGTTTAAATTAACTAACTATGGTAAATGAGTGTTAAATGAAGCAGCAAATTACTGTCTTTTCCTGTTGCTCTCATGAATGTACCCAAATACTGAGGCTGTATCTCCGCCACTGATTCCAGCTCTGGCTTTTTGGTTCATTTATTTTTCACACTGTCTTATTTCAAACAAACCAAGTGTTGTAAATCAATTAGTCTGACTCACAGGGGGCACACTTTGGTCATAAACCTACCACTGACTGGCCATTTCAACCTGATCTCAACCCAAGTCATCACATCTTGCGGCTCGGTTAGTGCTGTTTGTGTTCGACGTATGATGCTCTTGGTATCCTCCTGTGTTTGTTGTAGACATTCTGGGATGGTATGTCAATAAGGCCACGCAACACATGCACATGTTTAGATTCAGGCAACATTAATTTGGCTCTACGTTCGTATGGGAAGCGAACACCAACGCAGCGGTGTCTTTCCGTGGCACTATACACGATGGAAACACACCCAAGATTGGTGGCTAAAAATAAAAAGCCGCCGGAAAAGCAACAATGACTTGCTGAAAACAACCCGTTTGTTGTTTGCTGGTGTTGTATATTGGTCTGCAGCTTGGCAGGCGTCTCATTTGGGTGACACACCGAGCACCATCGCCACCACTTCCTGATGACCAAGTTACTTTAGAAAGCTGATATGATGCAGGGCTGTCCGGTGAGGTCTAAGTTCATTATACAACATTGTACTAGTACTAGAACGCAGCCTAAAGTGCAACATGTGGGTTAAAGGGCTGGGTGTTTGTTACACTGAGGCAGAGTTATTCAACATAAGGCTTTAAACCCCAGTGGCTGTTGCTCTTTAGTATTTAAGGAGGTATTGTTATCCTACTGTCTCCCTGTCAACATTAGTTTACACGCCAAACTCACTAACCATGTGTATCTATTAGCTTTTTACTCTGTATGTCTAGGAAACAGTCATGACTCCCTGACCACTGGAAGGAAACCTGTAGTCACATGTTTAAACTGAAATCATTTAGCTTGTCTTAAGACTAAAAATGACTCATTCATTGAAATCAAGCCAGTCACAGCAGGGGTGCATCTCGCAAACGAATCAACCCAGTCCCACTACGAAGTCGTCGAAATCCGTCGCTAGGTCAGTGACTTCCAGCATCAGACACTGGCGAAACAAGCCGTTGTTTCACGGCATAATGATATGCAGCTTATTGTTTAATGGTGTCAGGGAGAAATGCGGCAGGAAAATTATGTAAGTTAAGGCAGCAGAAGTCAAGCTAAAGTACTCAAATGTGTCTCTGGAAGGCTAACAGTCATGTCTTTGGTATTTCCAAAAAGCTCCCTGTATATCACAATGTTTTTAAAATTATCCACCCAAAGTGGAAAGAGCTATGTTCAGTTTTTGCCCTCATCATCCACTGCCGAGTTGCTTTTGAGCACCGTCTCCATGTCCTGAAAATGTCTGTGGTTCAGCTCCCCTGTGTGAATGTGTAGAGATAGTAACGCAGGATATGAGCTACCACGCACGGCTGATAAAAGTCAGAGAAAAGTAATGAATATATATTAATTCTGTCACATTAAGAAACATATAAATTGCTCTGTGTCTTGACTTACATATATATTAGTCTCCAGCCAGACAAACACAGGTGGGCTGGATGAACGGGAGACATTTTAATAACAAAGATATTGCCTTTGATTCAAAATGTTAAGTGTGGCACCATGTTTCAGAGACAGCGCTAATGATCTGTACACAGTGGAAATGAAAATGTAAATACAGCCAGGAGAGGTGAACGAGACAGAAGAGGGGGGGGGAAGCGAGTGGAAGAGAAATAGATGAAGAAAAGAAAAGGGGAAGAACAGATGGCAAATAAAGAGGTGGGTGAGTAAAAACAAGCAGAAGAGAGATCAGGAAAGAAACCAAACAAGAGGGACGGAGATAAAACAAAACAGAGGGAATAGAAAAGACAGAGAAAAAGAATAATCAGATACAAAGAAAGAATCCCAGAAAAGACACGGAGACAAAGACAGAGAGCGACAACAGGATTTGCATTCAAGCTCTGTCAGACTTTTCTTTCAGCCTATTAATTAAAGCCCATCCTGATTGTTCTAAAAATGAACCAGCCAGTCGGCAGACAACCTCACACATCATTAAGTCTCTGATTACATCTACAGCAAGTCTACTGCCTTTTTTTTTTTTTTTTAAGAAACAGAAATGATTACAGCTACAGCTATTAAATAAGGCAGAAATCATTACATGTGCTGTCAAGTCAACAGCTATTAAATAGGCCTGAAAAACAATGACAGTGATGCTGATTTGTTCTGTGATATCGAGGGAGAGAAGGCGAGAAAATGAGAGCGACTGGGTGGGAGGAAGGGAGGAGGAGGGATGGAGGACATGAAGCAAAGCACCACAAAGACAGAGACAGAAGTGGCAGAGAGAATCAGAGGCCTAACAAGCCAATAAAGTACGATAGACAATTATCTTTCCATGAATTCCAGACATCTGTGAGTGTCTCTTCCACAGCATGAAATGAGACCAGAAACGCGGATCTCTCCGAGCCAACGCTGGCCTGCTAATTAAGCAGCGCAGACCAAGCTCTGGAGTGCTATTCTCCCATGCCATCTTTGTTTCTCCGAGGCTTTGGAAACAAATGTGCTCTCTGTAGCTCGTTATTCAAGAGACAGAGTTCATTCATGTAGCAGATTCAAGAGAACATTAGCGATGAGGGTTTTCTTTTTACAAATTCTGGCCCCCCGGATCTAAACACTGTTTTTGCTCGTGTGTTGTTACAAGTTTGGGTGCAAGAAACTCCAAGAGCTGCCGTGATTATGACTCAAAAAACATGCAGAGAATAAAAGCAATATTTCAGTGTGTTTTTTCCTTTACTAAAAGTTAAAGGAAACATGTTGGGAATATTAAAGCTGGATGGTATCCAAGAGTGCAGATTAAATTCCCACTGCCACCTGGACAAGTATTTTATTTAACTGGTCGGTTAACTGAGTCCAATAACTTAGACTTTTGTATCTCGAATCATTTCTATCATCTTCGTCTTATCTGGGGCCGGTTATTTGCTTCCCAGCTCCTCCTGGGCTACCCTGACTCTTTTACAGTCCAAATAAGATGTGCAATACCTCCAGGGTGTTCTAGGTCTACCTGAGTTACATGTGCCCAAAAAAACCTGTAATGGGAGGCACTTGGGAGAATCCACATCAGGAGCCTGAACCACCTCAACTGGCCCCTTCCTATACGAAGGCAGCATAACCCCTTCTTCACCACAACAGACCAGCACAGTGCCCAAAGCACTGCTGATGCAGCACCAATCTGTCTGTCCATCCCACATTTCATCTTACCCTCACTTGAGCTCCGTCACTTGGGGTCGTAACTGCCTCCCAACCCAGAGGGGGCAGTGTTGAAGCCAACAGAGCCACATCGTCTGCAAAGAAAAGGATGCAATTCTGAGGCCGCCAAAGGACCTCTTCTTTCCCCATTTTAAGTCTTGCGTCAGATTTATGCCATCAAATCAGTAGAAGAAATACTGATTATTGAATACTCTGCTCGTCGCTAGGCTAATTTATACAATGTAAAATGCCATAGGCTTGTGCTAATAACGTTAGCATGTTATATTTGTTTGGAAAACGTGTTCAGTATGAGACAGTTGTTTTCTCTGTGAACCTTGTGAGCTGCAATGGAGCCGAATTTTGTGACGTTACCTTTGTTACATGTTGCTGTTGCCCCTGGCTTCATATGAGCAGAGGAAATCTCTGCTAGCTGCTAGGCTAATTTATACAATGTAAAATGCCATAGGCTTGTGCTAATAACGTTAGCATGTTGTATTTGTGGGGAAAATGTGTCCAGATAAAGACAAGTGTTTGTCTGTGAATGCTGCGCGTTACAGTGAAGCTGATTTGTGTACTTGTGTTTGACATTATTGCTTTAAAGAAACCTCACGGTCCACTAGTGTTTTGGAGGTGTAACAGCAGAGTGACACAAACGCACCATCACACAAATGTACATGCTCACAACGGTGAATGCCAAGTGCGTAGGCTACAGCGTAGAGGCTGCATAAAGGTGACACACAAGTATAAATACACCTTTAGACAGCCCAACAATGGCCAGAACCTTCAGCACCTCAGAGCAGATCTCATCCACAGCTGGCGACTTTATTTTATTCACAGTAAATCTCCTTTTATCAAATGGTCACTTAAGGTTCACATAAATTACAAATAAAAGCTCAATGTCATTAGTTTCATATGGACCATTTCTTATACCTAACGTATCCTTACAGTAATGAAGACAATGACTAGATACCAGTGGTGCAAGTGTCTTTATGCTTTGGCTGATTGGTCCTTCATAAATAATCAATATGATGCAAATGCTGACTCACTACAATAATAGAAGGAGTTTCTGTTGTCAACAATGAGTCAGCTGCTATTGCTAACTTACATGCATTAGGAAACATCAGTTTGCTGGATCCAAAGTGTCCATTCATCCCGAGAGAAGAAGCTTTAATGTCGAGCCCTGCAGTGGAAATGAATCCAAAAGTTTCTGTGTTTGACGTCAGGCTGTCAGTAAACTTTGTCCTGAGCTGGAGCGCACTGAGGGTTCCAAGTGTTGAAGGTCAAAGTTGCTCTGCGTCTCAGTTATACTGTAATTCACATGGCCACACACACGCACACTCTCACGCCTGTATGTGTGTGTGTGTGTGTTTGAGAAAGAAACGGTGTGTCAGAGTAAGAAGTCTGTCACAGAGGAAACCAATAAATGGAAACTTTGATGGCTCAGACCACAGGAGACACACACGCACACAGGACTTCAAAGACGCTCGGCCTGCCACTGCTTTCACTCTGTGTGTGTGTGTGCGTGCGCGCATGTGTGTGTGTGCTGAGATGAGGAGAGGCATTGATCCAGAGAGGATAGGTATAGTGGGATGAGAGACAGAGATGGGGGGTGTTTGGGGAGAGATCTGATCCTCAGCTGCAGCAGCGATAACGTCGACATGGAGGGAGAGAGTTTTTGCAGCATCAGAGGCTCATTGAAGGATTCAGGAAAAAGGACAAAATATAAAACATAATGAAAATAAATATTACTGACAAGGAATACAAATTAACCAGAACAGGATTGTAGATTACAGTCAGCATAATTGTTCCAAAAATGTATGACTGAAATTAATTTAAATGTATTTATTTATTTCAAGTTCTATTAGTGGTAATTATATTATTTACAATTTTACTTTTAATTATCCAGGTACTCATTCTATTTGTTCATTCATCAGGCATTAGAGATGCTCTTTAAAATCACACATTAAAGCTGATATAAACCAGCATTCAAAACTGGAATAGGTTTGAGCGATATGTCTTAAAAAATAATACTGTGATAATTTTAGGCGATATCATGAAATATAAAATGATATTTTGAAATCTCTTCTGAAGTATTGTAGACTACTAAAATACAAAACTGTTAAATGTACTACAGTTAAAAAAATTAAATAAAGTAGCCACTGTCCTAATGAAGTTCAAGTATTGTTGTAATAAAGTTAAATAAAATACTGTTATAATCAAATAATCAAAGCACAACCACTGGTGCTTTTATTTTGAAGTAACCAGCTCGTCTCGGACAGGAAGTGTGGATGCTTTTGCTGTGAACTGGAAGCTTGATGTCAACAATCAGATGTTAACAGTTAGCATAAACTGAAACAGTTGTCGCTGCACCTTTAAACGTGAGGCTTTATTCACTCTGAGCTGGAGACACGCTAACAGCTTTATATGTTGGTAGTTTCTGCAAGTCACACTGGTGCTCCATGGTCGCAAAATGTGACTAGTCTGAAGCCCTGCAGAAGCAAAAACTCACACAATTATTAATCTCATAAAGCTAAACTTTAACCATGATGCGTTAAATGTTGGGATTTACTTACTGTTCACTGTAAACAAACTACCATCTCTTCAGTCCATGTATTAATAACATTTGCAAGTCACAATGGTGCTCCATGGTCGCAAAATATGACTTAACAGTAACAGTCTGAAGCCCTGCAGAAACCAAAACTCACACAATTATTAATCTCATAAAAAAGAAAAAGAAAACCAAGAAGAGAGTAAAGTTTTAATTGAAGTCTGTTATTTTATAATAAACAGTTTAACTGAACTTTTTTTTTTGCCTGCCTGTTTGTTTGGCTGACAGTTTTTCTGATCACTGATTTGACAAAAAGTGGCAAAAGTAGCAGTAGCTTAGCTTGCTACATTTCTCTGGGCCCTTTAGTTTGACAGAGTTACTGGTAGCTCAACTTGCCCAACACATTTAAAATGACATTAAGTTGTGTTCATAAAAGGCACCACCTGCAGCAGTAACTCAGTGTTAATTGTAAATCACAAGTTTTAAAATCTACAACAAAGTATAAACACTCCTGTTCTGGTTAAACGCAAACAGAATTTATTTGGCTCACTGTCAACATGAATTCAAACTTGTTGAAACAACTTTTACATCCTCTTGTTCGGAGGTCTCATCTGTTTTACTCACAGACTTGATTTCTCCTGTGCAGAGGATTATGATGGGTTATGTATTTCCTCTCCTTTGCAGCCTGGAAGAAATGTTGTAAATAAAAGAATCTACAAATGATAGAGGGATATTTATATGTGCAAAGCATACTGGTGTAAAAAAAAAAAAAAGACTGTTTATTTGCTTTTATTACCCTCTCTGTAATGAGGGGATCCACTTTTCAAACGTGTTTACAAGTTGTTTTTTCTGCTATTAGAAGACTGAAGAGGACAAATTACTGCAAGTGGAAATCATTGTTGCATCTCTATAAGTGCAGAGTCAATTCACACCAGTGTACGCTCTAATGGCATCGTCAATTGTGGGAGTTTGAGGAATGACAGACTTTGTATTTTCCTCGAGACATTTTAAGGAAACACAGCTTTTTATGTGACTCATTAGCACGACTTTAGGTGAAGGCAAATAAAACATGGAAGAACAAAAAGCACATACATGTTCACATACACACACTTATTTACTTGTGAGGATCCTTGTTGACATGATGAACTCCCTGAAGACAAAGGTCTTTGCAAAAATGTCTTGAATCTACTCTTTGGTCCCCACAAGATATGAAAGAGCTCAGTGACACATACACAATAGGCATGCATCAGGCACATTCACATATTTCACACACAGTCATTATCACAGCTCCTAAAACATTTAAATGTGAACTTGTAAAAAGAGATTTCATTCTAATTAAACTCCAGCGAAAAGCGGTTTCCGTGCAGATTTCTCGTCGTGCCATATCACATCCCTGCCTTCTCTGAGATACGTTCAAACGCAACTGTTTCTCATTAGTTTCCGCTCGATGGCAATATTCAGCGCTAATGCACATCGTAGGCTGAGGCTGATTACTGTGGTAGAAAGTACAGGTGCGGGCGTCGGGAGGTGGATATGTGTCAAGTCATTTGTTTTTAACACCTCACATTACATTTCTCATCTTATACAGCGAAACAAAGAGCTCGCTATGAAGCTCAGCGAAGCTGTGAGGAGGCTGCGGGTTAATCACTACGAGTGACACCTTTCACATTGTTTTCACATTTGTCACATTGTTGTGATAGAAATATTGATTATATGAGCCGTGAAGATCCGGTGTGTAGGATCTAAGGGGATATGTTGGAGGTCCATGATTTTCTTTAGTGTATAATCACCTGAAAATAAGAATCATTGTGTTTTTGTTACTTTAGAATGAGACGCTTATATCTACATATGGAGCGGATCCTTCAGATGTTTTTCTCACAATGTGACCAAGCATGACTGTACGTGTTTCATGTTATTCCTTCATGTTTAATCTGCTTCCTGTTTTATTTTGTAGATTCTCTCCTCATGTGTCGTGTCTGGTTTCACTTCCTGTCTGTGTGTTTTCCTGCCTGTTTTCTGTCACACCTGCCTCGTTAGTCCTTCCCTGTTCCCACAGTCTTCCCTTCACACCTGTGTGTTTCCCTTAGTTATTTGTCAGTTTGTCCTGCGTCCTGTGTTCATCCCAGTCTTCATGGCGATGTTTCTTCCTGGTCTCTTGTGTTACGTTTGGATTTCTTTCCCAAGTTCTTCCCTGTGTTCATTGGTTGGTTTTCAGTTTAGTTTTGGTTGTTCTTTCATTTGAACTTTTAGTTTCCTGTCTGTTCTGGATGCTTTTGTTATCAGCTGCATTAAAGTGCACTTTTTGCTAAAACTTCAACCTGCCTGCTGCTCTGCATTTGGGTCCTCCCTGAACTGAGACTTCACATCCCCATTTGAATCATGATCATTCTTGTCTAAGTACAGAGTTTTTAGACTGTGTAATGTAGCGACGCCCACATTTCCCATCACGTGTAGTGCTGAACTGCATAGTTAGTTGTCCAAGCCCCACCCACTGCAGCAGATTTGGGCCTGAGCCCATTTGCAAACCCAAATTTCTACTATGGAAAAACAGCAAGTTTTCTCTTATAATATATTCTTTCACACTAGCCCTTTTTAGACAGGAATTGTGCAAATTTGCAGGAAAGCCCAATCAGTGTTTTTTCAGCATTGGCAGTATAAAAACAAAATCAGGGAGTGCAGCAAAATGCCGCCTACCTACTTTTGTTTATACAGAATGCGCCTTTTTCGGGGCAATGGGGGGCGTGAGCAAGTAACAAAACGTGTAACTCAGCGTGTGACGTAAACAGTGACGTTGGAGGGAAGCCGCGGCTGGTCAGTCCTTCTGCGATTCTCTCGTAAGTCGGCCCGTCCTTCACCGTCCCCGTCATCTGACGGTTAATGGCCTCTTCGTTTGCGAGGACAGGTACGACGTCATCAACAGCTCCTCCCACAAGTCATCAACAGCCCCTCCTGTTGCGGAAGGCTGCCTCATTTTGTTTAAACTTAAAGGGTTCCACCAATATGTCTACCCTACGAGGCAGAAAATTGGGCACCTCGGATCAACTCGCCAATCCGGCTCTGTGTGTCTAAACGCTTGCAGCTTGCCGGCAAAACGGCCCAACATTTGCCGTAAATCTGGAAGTGTAAAAGGGGCTACAGAAACAGGTATCACAAGCTAAGAGCTGACATGTTTCCTTGCGCCACTTCTTCTTCTCTTACTTCTAGTTTTTTAAATGTCTGCTGTCTCGTGCATGACACGCGGGTTGAGCCATGAGGTCAGCCGGGTCTCACTCTGAAGTTGTCGACTTAAAACAGGTGCCTGGTCAGTGACTCCTGGCATCAGACACTGAGGCACTGGAAGTCAGAGTAGGGCAGGCGGTAGAGGTGGTGGATGGGTCCAACAACCACCACGATCACCGCTTTTCACTGCATGTTTTGCACATCTCTACCTCTGCTGGGGAGGCAGAAGCAAACACTGCCATGTGCTCTCTCCCTCTTCCTCGGTTCTCCACTATTGCTCCATTGTTCCGTCACTTTCCCTCCATCAGTCTCGGTCTCTCCTCTTTCTCTCTTGATTCAGTCCCTTTTAACTCCTGCCATTTTAATAAAACCCAACCTAAACCTGCAGAATGGGTCAGGCTGGCGCAGAGAATCGGAGCTCTGCCGTCACACACTTCTTGTGGGTCATGAGTGATTGTTTCTTTTTTTTGTTTTCAAGGAAAACCCTGCGACATATATCATATAATTTCATCTCTACATTGCTTCACCGTTGTTTCGGAGAATTTTATTTTGTGCTTCAAACATGTTTTTAAGGTTTCCTCATGTCACACGGGCTAAGTGGCAGTTGAAAAGCCTGTCCTCTCCGCCACAGACTGCTTGTAGAAGAAATACTTCTCTACCTTACACAAGTCAATGAGAACTTTCCAGCTCTCGCCGGCGAGGCTTTGAAGTGATAATAGCCACTGTCCAAAGTCTCTGTGCCTCCAACAGTTCCTGCTACAGGTATATGGACTCTGTGGCAGGTCACTTGTTATCAAAATTGCTCTCACATCCCCCTCGTGACTTTTCTCTTCCTCCTCATTCTTTCCTTTTTGCCTCTTCTCCCCCTCTAACATTTTCTCATCTCCTCTTACTCTCTCCTCCTCCTCCTCCTCTTCATCCTGTCTCTCACCGTCCTACCCTCTCCACTTCCTCCTCTACCTGTCTTTGTTGTTAGTCACAGAGGGATATGGCTTTGTGTCAGGTCATGTGTTATCGACCGCACACAGACCCACACACACACACACACACACACACACACACACACACAGCTATACCAGAAATCTAATGCAGGAAGGAGTGTGACTGCAGAGGTCTCGCTCACTCCTCTTGGTGAGTTCACCGTGACCTCTCACTATCCTTCTCTCTGTGAGCCTCAGTCACTGTTCAGCCTTCGAATCCCAAGATTTTCATTTTAATATTTTATCGTTAACAAGGTTGATAATCAGGGAACTAAAAACGTCTCCATTTTTCTGTGGGGCTCTGAATATATTGATACTTACCTGCTTTGTCTCCACAGCCAGAGATCAAAATAAAATACCAAACACTAATGCGACAAAATCTGTTGAGTTAAAATACACATTAGGAAAATACAAATATTAATTGTGTACAAACTGAAATCATATTTTTGGTAGCCTGACGGAGGGTCTGACCTTAAACAACCTCTCCACACTGTAAAGATGAGCTCTGTTAATCTCTCTCATCATATTTACCTGGCAGGGCAGATACCAGGATCATGTGGGTCAGGGGTTTGCAACCTCGACTATTAACAGAGCTGTTATTGGCCAAAGAAAAAATCTGTCTGGAGCTGCAAAACATATTTGAATAACAATAACAGCCTAGTCAGTCTAAATCAGTCCGTCAGTGTTATGAATATGTCTTTATAAGCATTGATTAATATGATTTACTAAACTACTCTGCAGTGGACTATTCATAATTATTTAGTACTTTAACTTTGCAGTGTTGGTGGTAAAGAGAATAAATCTGTCCACACACTTTTAAATTTTCCTCCAAGACTTTTCCTTTTTCTTGCGAGAGAGAATCCAGGCAGCTGCTGCAACTGAAGTTCAGCAAAATTTAGAGAAAAAGGAACCAGGGCGTAGACGTTTGAGGTACATTTTAGTTGATGAAACGTTGAAACATTTTTTTAATTTGATGTATAGACACATGTAGAATGCAAATGCATAGAACACAGTACATAGCGCAGGCTGGGTGGATTCTGTCAGTCAAAACGACCTTTGACTGACTGAGTGAGTGCGTGAGCAGCCAGCTGAAATGCAAAGCAGACAAATTTAATTGCAGTGGAGGTTATTCATTTCAAAGATCTCCAACTTTATAAGCAACCAATTAAATGAGTGAAGAAGACACACAGCAGTACTGTTAGAGGAAAGTGTGATACAGTACAACATAATAAAGGTATTATTTACCAACAACACCCTTAATCAAAAGTATTCTCCTTTGTGTACCTGCTAACACTGCAGTCCAGAGCAGAGTTCTGCACCAGGTCAGGTAACCAGCACAAAGCTGTACTGTACTGCACACTAGATGGATCGAGTCACATATTAACGTTTGGTCATAGACTTTCCATGTCTAGATACATCTTCAACTGTAAATATGCATAGCACATACATGCATTTCATCAACTAAAATGTGCATCATACGTCTTTGGCCTGGCGCCAAGAAAGTCTTAGGCAGAAACAAAGAATTTATTAGTGCGTGGAGACATTTGTTTGCTTTCATAGGCAACGCTGCAAAATTAATGTACCAAAAAAATCAGAACAGCCACTGCAGAGGAGCCACACTGTGCTAACACGTTAACGATGCTCATTTAGATCATTGGTAATGTTGATCGGCTTTCTGTGCACAACTTGTGCTCACTATTGCTTCGCTCATATTCTTTTTAATCTTTACTGGCACAATATAAAGATCAGGGTCAGGGAGGAGACAGTGGACCAGAGGCCAGCAGGGATGATCATGCAGGGTCCTCACAGGTGAGGAGAGATTACAACTGGCTGAGAGAAAATATCTTTTGAGATTAATTTCCACAGCTATCTCACCACTACTAATCTTAATTCTATTTATATATTTTGCTTTGCACATTTATTATCTATATCATTGCAATAGATAGAAGAGGGACAGAGAGAAACCAGGCAGGTATTTGGCACTTAATTATCTGGCTACTTACCCTGTAGATGCTCGAGGGTCATTCTGTGTCAACTCATCTAAAGCTTTATATTTTGATAGTATATAATTTTAAAGAGCTGCTGTACTGTGGCTGTTTGTGGTTCTGTGGTTCTTTAGCTGCTAAGGAGAGGTGCAATTGAGTGTGAGAGGATGATAAATCACTCAATAGACCTCTGAACAATTTGTCCCCCGCACTTCTGAAATGATGGCTACGCCCCTGGTAAAGGTTGTCGACCCCTGTCCTAAGAGGATCTTGTAAAAGTTGTATGGTGGTGGAAGGAGCTTGCTAAAATGTTTCCTGACCTGGCAGTGATTGAATGTTTTCACCATCCAGTGAAAGAGATGACTCCTCCAAGAACAGAGAGCCCAGCTTGATGTGAGGGACTGGAGCCTGTGTGTGTTTCATCACGGGTGCAGGTCGCGGGACCTTTATTAACCGGTGACTCAGCCAGGCAACGGGACGGTTCTGGTACCGAGCTTTACAGGTATGGGAAGGTGTGGGTTTTCATGAATGAACTCTGATCCAGGGGAACACAAATAAAATACAGTAGCTGACAATGAGTGTGTTGCTGAACCCAACAGGACACGTAAGGTCACGTAATTCACTTGCATTGTGATTAGACTAATTGTACAGTTTCTTTTCTACATTTAAAACCTGGGGATAAAACTGTGACTTATTCCAGAATAAAATGACATTTAATTATTTAAAATACAAATATTTTATTCAGCCTCCTCGCTGCTGTGTAAAAAGTGGCATGCCAGCACAGATAAATGGGAATTGTTGTATCCTAACTGCTGAAATGAAGTGAGTGACAGATGGACAGATTAATCAGGCAGTCTGTCCCGCTCACACAGCAGAGCTTTAATCAGGCCACAGTGGAAACACCTGAGCAGGTGAAGTGGAGCATGTGTGTGCTGCAGCTTTAACAAATCCTCCTCTCCTGACAAAATAAGTGAACTTCATTTGTCCACAGCAGCTTTCTGTTTTTTTTCCTGTGTGCAGCTTTGTTTCTTTCAGGCTTTGTGCTGATGGTTTCACACACACCCTGTTTTTGTTGTGTTTCCGTGTGTTTTGGGGTTTTTCTTACCGAACAAGTAGAGCTGCTCTCGGTACAGTTACAGACCTTTAAAACAGTGACTCACACACTACAGAAAGGCTTATTAAACTAGTTTTTTTTTTTTTTTTGGCCAGATACCCAAGAAAGCAAATTTTGTCTCCCACACCCTGGGACCAGACTCATTAAAAGTTTTAATTCTAAGATCCGTGGTTAGAGTCATAAAGTTTTAGAAGTGAGGACTCCAGCTGAGTACATTTAATCTCGCCCTATGACCCCGGCTCATTAAAAACAGGCAGCTCTTCTTGTCGGATGATAATCTGCACTAGAGAGTTATTATGGAAACAGTTTATAAACATGGACACATGGGGCCAAAGAGGAGAAATGTGGTCGGGTGGTTACATCCTTAAATGTACATCCAGTTTACTGAACGCTGAGAGAGAACATCCAGGACAGAAATATATTTCACAAAGTTAAAGCAGCATTTCACCCCCAACATGTCCATTTGTATATCAGTGCCTCACCCTGTGTTATGGTGCATGTGCATGAATCCACAGTGAACACAGAATTGAAAAACTGGGACAATTCGTGATAAATAAAGTTTCATAGGGGTCCACAGTTAACAACAGCAAATAATCCAAGTCTGATTTATCCAGTCATATGTTCAGTACTTCCTGAACACACAGCCCTTTCTGACAGGGAGCTCATCTCTGCTCGCTTCACAGCCAGCCAGTAATTTTACCCCACTGAACACAGGAGCAGCTGGTCTCCCACAGACGAATCCTTTAAAGGTCAAGTGTTCAGGATTTAGGGGGATATACTGGCAGAGAAAAAAATCCAAACAGCATATTTTCTTTCCTGAGTAATCACCTGGAAATAAGAATCATTCCATTTTTGGAATCAGCGGAGCCGATCCGTTTCAATTCTAGTCAATGTGTGTGTGTGTGCGGCTGTGCTGCGTTCCAGCTCCGTCACAGATACGCAGGACTTCTGTTTTTGCCGGACGCCGGAGCACAACGCAGGGGGGCAGGAAGTCATGCACAGAAACAAAATTAAAAAATCCAGTTAATTTTCTAAATAAAATACACAGTGTTGACGGCGGATCATATTTCCCTGCACTACACCTTGAAAACGTCATAATGGGTGGAGGCAGGCCTGAAGTCAACAGGTCAGAGGTTTCCAGACGTCATTTCACCCCGTTGACACCATGGACGAGGAGATGTTAATCATGGAGTTGCACCCAGATGTCTTCCTGCTGCTCCTCTGGTTTTGTGGTTCTGTTTATAGAAACTATATCTTGTTATATCGCACGATTATGCGTGAAATCGCGACATCTCGTGGGTCCTCGTGACTCCCGCTGTCCGGCGGAGCTGCACCGCTCTGCACAGCAAACACAGCCGGTAGGTGTCAACGGACGGCAGAGCACGCAGTGAAAACCAGCGCTGCCGTTCCATAACAGACACGCATCCAGTGGAATTCCAGCGTTCTGCGACAGGCACCATCGGAAAAACACGTTAAACTGCCTTATTCAGTAAAAAGGCACACAAGGTGAGCACACATTAACATGCAGTCAGTGTTGGAAAAACACTTATTTGTAATATTAAACTGCTTTATTCAGTGTTTTTACCTGTTTAAATCCCCTGGTCCAGAGGCTGCAGCCCATAAGCCTTCCAAATACACTAAAATAATAAGAAAGTAAGAAAATACAGGCAGTGGGCACAGTCTCAGCAGATAGAAACAACACCACATAGAGCTCTGATCAGGTCGGACTCAACGTGAACCCATTCAGTTTCTAACTTACTGCAGAAGTTTGGGCCTGAGTCTAATTAAAATCACAAATTCCTGCTGTAATAAAAAACATATATATTGTACCTTTTTTTATTACAATATATATGTTTTATTGTTACAACACCTTTTATAAACCTTCCATCTGTTATTTCAGATGTCTGCCGTCTCACGCATGACATGTTTGGCAGAGCAGGTTGTGCCGCTCGGTAAAGCCACGTCTCACTTCGATGACGTCGAAATCTGGCGCGTGATAACTCAATCACTGACAAAAAACACTGTCCTTTCACATCAGCATGATACGCAGCAAGTTGCTGTCATTGTATAAAGGCTACCTGCAGCGTCAGGGGAAACAAGGCGGGACAACAACAAACGGCGGCGGAGGTCTGAGTAGGGCAGGCAGGAGGGGTGGTGTTTTTTTTTTCACTCAACCCAACCACGTGTGTGTGTGTTGTTGAAGGAAAAATTGTTAATTCACAGTGTTGTCCTGACGTAATGCTTTTATTTTTGAAAGAGCAGCACAACAGAACATGAACAACCGACACACCCAGGGTGCCTTGCACGTCATATCTCCACATGAAAGGTCCGTGACCAAACATGTGTGACGAGGTCGGAGTGAGGATGTGTTGGTTGTGGGGTTTAGTGTATCTTGTTCACATCATCTTATTGAAGTTTGGACTTTCTACAGACACATTTGTATTCCCAGCAGACCTCTGTCTCTGTCTCCTGCGTCCCCGTCTCTCCATCATTCTTTTTCCCTCATCCCACTTCTTCTGCGAGTCTCCATATATTTGTCACCTTCTCCTCTCACTCTGTCACCTCTCTGTTCTGTTGCCTCTGTGATGTATCTGTAAATTCACTCCAGTATATTACAGCAGCATCACTCAGCCGCTATTTTATAACTGTCTCTCTCTTTCTCCCTCACTCATTCTTCGTTTCCTCCCGTCTCTGTCTCACTCTGTCTCTCCCTCTTTCCATCAACTGTGGCCTCCAAATAGACTGCAGAGTGGATTAATGATCTACCGACTTTATAGTGTGTGTGAGATGATGTCTGTGACTTTGCGTGTGTGTGTATGTGAATGTTGTCCTTGGTCTGGCATTAACAGTTCATGTGGGAGTTGATATTAGTCTGGGATGACAACAGCGATCCATTTTACACACACACAACACACACGCAGAGGGTGTACAGGGATTAGGGTGACAAGATGGCACCTAGTCAGTGACTTGTCCAAATTTTTCATCCAAATCCAATTTCGGTCATTAATTCAGTCATTTATTTCTTCATCTTGTGAGTGTGGGGCTACGTTTCCCGTCCAAAATGAATCAAGAGCACCATTAATTCCAGTGTTGTGTGTGTGTTCATATCAAATTAGCACTATTACCTCTGCCAAAGAGGTTTTGTTTTCTCACCCACTTGTTCATCAGCACAATATCTCAGAAACCACTTAACAGATTTTAATGAAATTTGGTGTAAAGTTGCACCACAGGCCAAGGAACATGTCATCATTTCTGATGAAGGCAGGATTTTTCTTCCTGCTATTTTGTCACTAAATACTGAAAGTAAAACAAGGAAAACATCCCCATATGCACTGTATTAACAAATGCACATCATGAACACTAAACGACACTTATGGAAACAATCCCGGTCTCACTCAGAAGTGATTTAAATCCAAGGTTTGATCAGTAACTTGCGGCGTCAAACACTGACTGAGGGACCTTTCAAAGGAAGGAAAAGGCAAGCAAAACAAATAGCTGGTTAAAAGGAAGTTTATTTAGAACGAAAATGTGCAAAAAAGGACCACCAACGAAAATTATGGTCCAGAATTGTGTTTGTTTTCCACAGAACACTCTTTAGCAGCTTTGTTTTTACACAACTGATCTGATGTTTCCAGCAGATTTTGTCGTCTAAAATCACACTCAGAAATTATAGTTTCAGACTCCTTCCGTACTGACATTATCAATCGTCATCTGTGCTTCGTCTGTACTGCAGTTTCTGAACAACATAAGTTTAGTTTTGTTCAAATTGTTGACCTCCTCCAAAAGCAGCTGCAGATTTTCCCCAGGTGTCGTCTGCGAATAAAACAAATTCAAATTTTACACATATTCATCATTTTATGTGTAAAATAAATAGTTGTGGACCTAGTACTGACCCCTGTGGGACTCCAACAGTATAATGATATGTAGTCACCCATTTACACAAACTGCTGCCTGTGTCCCATAAAGATTTTACCCCAGTGTAACACAGTCCCTCTTATATCATATCTGTGTACAGTTAAAACACCACATCTTTTACAGAAACATTTTCAGTTGTCACATAGTCAACCGAAACATCTTCCCTCATTCACTCTGGTTTGCTCCCTCCTCTGCCTCCACACAAGAGCTACCATTCAATATTACTGCTGCTGTTACCAGTCCATGTCTTCCTCACTAGTTCAGTCCTCTTAATCTGAACTATCAGATGGCAATACAATAAGAATCTGTAGAGAACAGGCCTAAAACATAACTTCATCTGTTACTGATTAATGCTGGTTTTATACCCTTGTCTGGACAGTGTATCCTCTGGGATGCAGACATTCAACACCTGATTATAAAAGATGTAAAACTTTATATTAAAATAATAATTTCCCCCTACAGCCTGTCAAATGACTGTAAAGCCCAGGATACAGAAACTGTTAAAGGGTTAAACCAAAAGAAACTAAAGTATCTTTGATTCAATTCCAAGCCCAATGTCACAAATCACAGTTTGCCTCAGAGGCTTTACAGCACACGACATCCCTCTGTCCTCTCTCCCTCACAGCAGAAAAGGGAAAACTCCCCAAAAAACCTTAAACAGGCTAAAAAAAGAGGTAGAAACCTCAGGAGGAGCAAGTGAGGAGGGATCTTTCTTTCAGGATGGACAGACGTGCAGTAGAAGTCGTGTTGGAAGATTATTATATGTTTGGTGCCTCTGTGTGTGATGGCGAATCATGCGAGTCCTCTACGTGTGTGTTTTCACGGCGTCTCCATTTAGTCACAGGTCATTCTATATTCATGTCTAATTCCAGTTGTACATAATTGAGAGGCAGAGGCAGCGTGGCAGCGTTCAGAGCGGCAACGATTCGCAAACACAAACCTGATGAATTTTACAACACTTCGCAGCGCTTTGCTGTGTTTTACAGCGTACACACAGACACGCATGGCTGCCCGGGGATATGCTGTCCTACTTCTGGTTCTAATTCACCTCTTCGTCTCTCCTCATTGTCTCCTCTCCCCTCCTCATTTCTCTCCTCTGCGTCACCTTTCCCCTCCTCCGTCAAACTGTTCATTCCAATCCTTTCTTCTCTTGATGTCTTCATCAGTGTCTTCAGCTGTGTTCTTTTCTGTGTATGCTAATTTCCCGTCACATTTGTCCTCTTAATACTGTTATTATTAATGGAGGTGAAAATTGCACAGCGGCAGGTAATATTTTGCACAAACAAACAAACTGACTTTCGTCTTAAAGCGAGTGTTTGTTCCTCTGCAGTTTAACCTCCGTGCACGCAGCATCTGTACATTAACCTCAGCTCTCCAAACAAAATGCAAAACGCTCACATGCAGAGAGATGGAGAGCCATTATGATAATTTGCACAGCATCTAAGGCTTTTAAGAGAAGCAACTCTTTCCTCCGAGCAGGGACACAAAGATATCACACACTGTCAGCTGCAGATAAGTGCAGAGGCTTCAGAGACGTGGTCCAGTCCATCTCTGCTGGTGTCACTCTGAGGTGTTGAGAGATGAGCTGCACACGTACCGCCACACATTCTCCATCAGACATTATCAGAGACCAAAGTAGACACAGATATTCAAACACTTATCATACTGCTATGAAATGCAGCAGTGACACAGGACAACATGAAGACAGAGAAGAACGGTGCTCACCAATCTGTTCCAGCTGCTTTGTGAAGGCGGATTTATACATGTGCATCAGCTGTGTGCAGAGCCTACGCCGTAGCCTACACATGTGGTCTATGTCAGTGTGAGCATTTATACTTGTGCAGTGGTGTGTCTGTGTCATTGTAAGTTACACCTCCATAACACTTATTTTATCAACAATAACAGTAATGGTTTGTGCTGCTCAAAACACTTGAAATGACATTTGACAAAAGACTCAGCACCAACACAGTTACTCCAGAGACACTGAAACTCAGACTGTATAAAGGTTCAGGTTCAGCTTTGTGGCCGTCGCTGTCTTCGTTTTTGTTTTGTTTTTTTGGAGTCAGAAGGGACCATGAAACTGTGGCAGCCTGTTCTGATTCCCATCTTGCAGATTCCTGCTGCTTTGTCAGTGATTTCAGTGTCAGACTGATGCAAAAAGACACAAAAAGGGCATTTGCTTCCAGCGTGTATGTTGAACCAAACCCTGAGGATTTTTTTTTTGTCTCAAACCTAAACATGCGCTTTTGTTGCAGAAGGAAATCAAAGTAAAATCAAGGTGTTTTACCAAGTTTATTTTGAAAAAGACTGCTTGTATCTAACACGTAGAAACGGTATATTTCCTGTAAAAACTGACGCGTATTTTGACAAGAAACAACGTATGTAACAAGCATCAATAACTGACGCAGGAGGACACCTAGCATGTCAAATTAGACGTGAAAGTCCAATGGCGATATTTATCAAGTTGTGATGAGAACTTGTTTTGCTCACTGGTATCGACCAAGCACTAAAGGGCTCAGAACCCAAAAATTTGGTTCCCAGCTGAATCCAAATAGCAGGTTTTTCTTGACCTAAAGTGTGAAGCATGACAATATCTCTGGGCATCATGTTCTGTAGATTGGAAAGAGAGCCTTGGGTCTTGCACACACTTTCTGACCATTAATAGTTGGTCTCTGCTCGTTTTTGTTTTATAAAAACAAATTATCTATGACTAATAACAGCTCACAGGTGACCAGTGAGGTCAGCCATCTTGCTACCGGTGGCTACAGATGTTGTGCATTGTGCAATGCCCTCTGTTATCTAGAAAGCACCAAAACACCAGGAGTCGTGAACAGAACTGGATCAAGAATGAGGGCTGATGTGGAAGAAAAGGGTTGTATGGGAACTGTGTGTTGAGTCATGAAGCTTAGGGAACCTCTGAGCTTATAGAACAGGAGCTTGTACAGTAACAGACCATTTTAGGGCTGATGTCACCATGACATCATTTTAGAAGCTGGAGGAAAAACACTCACCTACTGTTTTCACTTTGACTTTTTTTTTTTAAGCTGAACTTCAGACTATATGGAAAAGTTAGCGAAAGGAAATATACTGAAATAAACTAGATTAACATCAGATGTCTATGTGAAACATTAACAGTCTGACGCTGGCTAACAGGGGTCACCCCTGATGGAAGAAATGGAGCAGGAAAATAAAGTGTGCACTCATCAGTCAGAGGTAAACTGACCTGTGCGCCGATCCTCCATAAACACGCTGTGTTTATCTGAGGTCTGTAGGAATGAAAGAGCAGAGACAGACGGTTCTCGTGTCCTGCAGAGGTCAGGAAAGTGTCGGAGCTGCTGTTAAAATACGATCACAGCTCGGCCCGGTGTCTCTGAGGGTTTAGTGTATGTGTTGAGCCTGAGTGGAGAGTGTGCTGACGGAGGGATTGTGTGCATGTGTGTGTGTGTGTGGTTTATCAGTGTCTTTCCTTCAGCATAGCAACCGCTGTCATCTCCTCTGTCTCTACTCTGTCTCACTCTCTTTTTAGTCTCTCTCTCTCTGTAATAGAGAACTGACTGTGTCGGCCATTTTACAGCTGCTAGGTTGGTAGTCTGCAGGCAGTGAAAGCATGAGATGACTGGTTCATTAGTGCAGTGGTTTTCAAACTTCCTGTGTCCAAGACACACCAAAGGGCAAACTAAAATCTGAAGGCACCCCTGAATTAATATCTGTGCACAATGATGACGTGTTATCACTCTTATCATGACGTGAATGTTTGTTTTTATTTACTGACATCAAAAAACAATTGACAAACAGCTATTACTCATGATATATTTTAACAGAATGATTCAATAATTTATTTTAAATGTTTTAAAATGATATCAAAGCACCAGTAACACACTCATTGAAAGAGGAAATAAGGTAAGATAATGTGATGTGTCACACACATATAGTTCCCTCGTGCGAACAACAACAAATTCCCTTTGGACGGATTTTTTAAATTAAATTAAATTAAATTAAATTTGTTCGTAGCATTTGCCTCTTTATAAGGAAATGTGTGCACACAACATACTGATAACAGCAATTAGAAATAGAAATTAGATATATTAAAAAAATTAGAAGTCATGACTCTTTGTACAGGCCCAGTTTAATATTGCAATAATAATGTGTGGTTATCACAAAATCCAGCGGCACACCTGGATTTGCATCACATCATTTGAGAGCCACTACATTACAGGATGAACCAACAGAGAGAACTGAAAATTTGTCTGTTACATGGCAATTAAAAAATAAATAAATAAAAAATCCAAGACTAATATTTCTTAAAACTGAAATGCGACATGGGTAAAAAAAAAATATATAATTTAACTTGTTCCCAGGACAGTTTTGTTGTTGTTTCAGAAATGTTACGAACTTGTGTGTTGGTGTAACCTGGAAATCCAGATGCCCCGCCCCTAGCAAATTCGAATTTGCTCTGCACGGGGATCTGGCCCCGACAAGCATCGTGTTGAGCACTGTCCTCAACATAATGAGGACAGCGCTGCACCGTAGGAGTCGAAAAGTAAACAGCCAAGATGGCAGCTGCTGAAGGACTGCGTCCATTCAGTTTAGCTTTGGAAGAAACGCGAAGCCAACTACACTTATCTTTTTCCTTGAGAGAGGAACAGAGGACTGCCCTAGAAGCCTTCGCCTCCAGGAAGGACATTTTTGCTGTTTTGCCGACAGGATACAGCAAAAGCATAATATATCAGTTAGCCCCACTGGTCAGCAAACAAATGGGGCTTAGTGCAATGAATACACCACCTTGATTTTGCTCTGATTGGCCATCGTGCTGTCCAATTGCATGTCGTGGCATTTAATATGCCTCAGTTAGTGCTGCCCCTTGGTGACGGCCAGACTCAAATCTGTCTAGATTTGAGTCTGGATTTCCAGGCTTGTGTTGGTGCATGAAATCTAGAAACTGTTTACACACTTAAATCACACATCAGATCCTGATGAACGAATTAATCCAGATAAAAATCTTTACTGATGTACATTATATAATTAGTTGACAACAAAATGAGGTAACAACAGTCAGTGGGAACCAAAATCATCAACCCACTGAGGGCTGGATTCAAAATCACACTGAAAATCAAAGTAAAAAATTGAAATCACAGCTGATCCAACTGAAGAGTCGATGAGTGGGCGGATGGTGTCCTGGTGGATCTCCTCCCAGACCTGGATCAGGGCATCAGTGAGCTCCAGGACAGTCTGTGGTTGTACCTTGTGGCGTCAGATGCACGATACATAACGTCCCATAGGTGCTCAGCTGGATTTAGATTGTTCCTTTGTGCCTTGGAGTTTTAATTCTATATTTGTTTTACACAATGATGTAATGTTTGCTTGTGTAAACCCCAGGAAATGTAGTGAAAATAATAATTTTCGTGGTTAAAAGAAACAAACTTTGACTGCAGGAGGCAGGACATGCTCTCTGCTCAGTCTCCAGCATCAAAGTCACACACTTTGTTTCACCCGTCGATCCTTCCTGCATCCTAACTTTCTCCTTATAAGAGACTTATGTAACTGTGATATAACGTTATCGCTCTACTTTAATCTGCATGCTGTCAAGAGAAGACAGGCGTTATTCGCATAACAAGAGGTCACTTGGCACTGTTGTTTTTTACAGTGCAGTTTTTCTTTCCCTTTTGTGTTTTGTGCAAGAAACAGGCCGAAGGGACAAAACGATGTCACAGAGGGAAGAACAAGGCAAGGAAACAAAGTTTTGATGTAAATTTCATATCCGTCACGTTACATCAGCTTCAGCAGTGAGTCCAGAGTGGACGGCGAGACCGTTGCCATGGCCTTCCGTCTCTCTCGGATTATTAGCAGCGGTGGCTAACAGGGCAGAGAATGGAGTAGCCCACAGCAATCTCACAGTGGTGAATTGAAATGCCAGGCCAACCAATTAAGTTGTCAGCACACTCAGTGACGAGAGTGCACTCCTGCACCAGTGTGATCATTTTAGTCTGAGGGGCACAGAAACTCGGTAGGATACACACACACACACACACACACACACACACACACACACACAGAGCGGCCCGGAGCCCTATAAATAAGGCTCATCTCGTCTCAGCGGCTCATTGCCCTGTCAGGCCAAATAAGGAGCCCTCATTTCCCCTCAGTGACACACACACACACACATTCACAACACACACCTGTACACTGAAACACACTAATAAATGAATACTGACACACACACACAGACACAACACAATAAGAAACATTACATCAGGACGAGGAGGAGAGTCGCTGCTTTCCTCGACCTGCGAAACAAAACAAACACAAACACGAACACTGAGCTGTTACATTAGTGGAAGAGAGATGCAGCATGGTACACTTGTGACACAACGATTAGTCAATCCTGTACCCACAATGCACTGGAGTGGAGAGGGCAATCTCAAGTTCCAGGGGACTGGGGATTGTGTGTGTGTGTGTGTGTGTGTGTGTGTGTGTGTGTGTGTGTGTGTGTGTGTGTTTACAAGCAGAAAGACTTTCACATTTATGAACTATAAGCTTTTATTTCTTGTGTATGAGTCTCTGCACAAATCTATCTTTTGGACTCATTTAGCAGAAAAAACCTCACCTCAGGTCTGTTTTGTTTGCTTTAAGGCATATGTGTGTCTGTGTGTGTTCCCCAGTGTGTGTCTGTGTGTTGGACCATGGTTAATGGCTATACATTAGCACCCTAGGAGCTCAGTAAACGGCTGAATGTTTGTCTAAAAATCGACTTGGCCTCGAGCTGGGTCAAGTGAACCTGCTGTGAAGGCTGGACTGAGAGAACTATCTGTTCGATTGAAAGCAGAGGTGTTACTTCAAACGGCAGATCTGTTCTGCTCTGGAGTGCTGATGGTGATGCACCGTGGGTGTGTGGGAGGAGCTCACATGTGAGGTGTGTAAGGTCCTATAAGAGGGAAGATACTCAGTGTGTGATGGTATGCTTTTTTTATCCAGAGTATATTAAATAAAGAATAAAAAGTGGGGGAATATAACGTTGTTGAAAAGGTTTTAACTGTAACATTGGACCATTACTGTTCCATGGTCACAGTGTTTTGTTAAAAGTTCCTTAAAGTTACAATAAGGATGATAAATGAAGCTGGTTCTATGCAGGGGCAAGCGGGGCAATGCCCCCTTAAACAAATGTCTTACCCCCTCAAATCAAATCTGCCGAAAAAGGCAGGTCAGGTTTCTCAGTCTCAGTGAGGCAAAATGCAGCACTAAAGTAAAGCTGCGTTAAACCCGTCGTAGCGTCTTGTGTCGTGAGATACTTAATATATAGTTAACAACAAAGTGTGAGCATAGAGTGTGAGCCTATCAGTGTGAACGTTTCTTCAATCACACCAGCACAGCGAGAGCTGAGCGCCTGCTGCATGTCACATACTGAGGATAAATGCCCTGTGTGTGCCAGACCCCTGCATAAAGCCCCGCCCAGCCTCTAGTTCTGCACGCTGGTTTTTGATAATCACAGCGATTTTTACAAAGCTTTTATTAACTTTTCACTCCTGCAGCTTTCAGCAGCTCAGAGGAGAGTGGAGTGAAGAGGAATCTGTTAAATTGCTAACAACAAAAAAAAAGAATACCGGAGTCGAGCACTGGAAACCTGGTGGTGTAGTTGTTTCAAATGCAAAGCAATGAGAAGTCTTTGCTGCTCAGACTGGGAATTGGCTGAATTTTCATTTTTGGGTGCACTATCCCTTTAACTCTGCCCATCTCTTTGTGATGTCAGAGTACCGTTGTGTTCGGCTTGGTCGCTCCACCTTGCACTCTCATCACCTCGCTGCTACTCCAAACCTGGTGTTGCTGGCATCCTTTGTTTCTGTGTGGCAGCCATTTTGTCTTCTCCTTCCAATGCATCACTCTCTGCTCCTCCTGCCTCCTCATACCACATTGGTTAAAACAAGGGGGGTGTATAAAGAGGTAAAAGCGCACAGGTGCAGGTACCTATGTCAATCAGTTCACTTCTCTCAGCAGGAAGTAAAAATGTGCAATTTTATAATAAAAGCATGCAAATAAAACCAAATACTGAATCAATCATTTAAAAGAACATGTAAAATCATGAAATATAAAATAACCACAGCAATTAAGTTGAAAAAAACAGTGACAAGATTTGACTAAAACATGTCAAAAGGTCTTTAGATGATACAAACAGAATTCAAAATCAATCAGATCAAACCTCGAGGAGGAGTTCGTTAAAGCACGACCCCTGAAAATGGCTAAAAATTGCATGTCTTGCATTGTTTCATGTGTGTGCCATGTCTTGTATATGTAACTGAAACCAGCTCTGGGGGCTGCTTCATAGAAATTTTGTCTGTGGTGCTACTGAGCCATTTTTTTTTGCACCTGATCATGACATCACATGTAAACTTTCACCAGTTCTGATGTGTGTGCGAAGTTTCATGAGCTTTTGAGCACCTTAAGTCTCTCAAAAATGTGATTCATTTTGGAGAATATTAATAATTCCTTCAGTTTCAACAGGGTGCACCACATCTTGTTTCAGACACGTCACACATGTTGACAATTAAATTGGTGCATGTACAGCGTTATCAAAATCAAAGCGTAGGACCTTTGATGGAGCCTGTTCTCGCTCACAACTCTGTTTATTTCAGTAAAAAAAAGTAAGCATTGCAGATTTCTGGCCTCTGAGTTCTGCTTTTATCTAAGAGGAATAAAACTTGAGCGATAACCCACGGGCGCCCATATGCTCTGTGTTCATTTAAAGCTCTGCAAAGCACAAAACAATACCAAGCCGTGGAGCAAATGGATGTCTTAAACTGTCAACAAAGTAACAGCCCAAAGTCTAATGGCTGTCTATAAATGTCACTGTGGATGTGTCTATATTCATAGAGGCAGTTATCAGCTTTTAGATGTGCTTCTGCCTCAGCGCAGCACTCTGTGCTTCTCCCTCCCTCCGTCGTAAAGTGGTCCTGATGTGCCTATATTGATACCCACCTGTTAGCGGCCATTTCAGTCACCTCTTTCTGATGAAATATGGATGTGTGCCTCGCTCTGCCCCCCCCCCCTTCCTCCTTCTCTAAAAGTGTCCCTCATGCCTATTTATTGACGGTCCCGAGAGTTGCCAGTTAGTCGCAGGCTGTCCCCGTCCTCCACTGTTTTCCTGTTTTATTGACTACGTGCATCTCTGTATGATGAAATATGAATGCATGTCCTTTCTCTTTCTGTCCCATTCTTTTTACCACTTACCGGTTGCTTTAGCCAAGTGTCTCTCTGATGAAATATGAATGCATGTCCCCTCTCTCTTTCTCCCCACCACTTACCGCGTGTCTCAGCTGTGCATCGCTGTTGGATGAAATATAGATGCCTGTCCCCTCCTGGAGTTGTGAATTCAAAATGTTATCTATCCATTACAGAGGAAATTATGTCTGTCCTCTCTAAGTACCGAGGATTTTATGTGGTGTTTTGACTCATGAAGTGTTTTAGCTGCAAATATACATCATCAGACCAGGTGAATCCATGAATCCCTGGACTCTGAGGAGTAAGTGAACACGTAAGATTTGCTGTGAGAGTGACCCGTACTTTTGTCGTCTCTGCAGAAAGGTGAACACAAGCGATCAAAAATTTTCTCGGTTGAATTCTTTTTTTCTAGTAACACGCCCTTCACTTTCTGTCTCTTTCAATAATGTCATGTTGTCTTTATACAAAACTTGAGATCTACACAGCAGGATGGTGGTGTGATAACAGACAGCATGTGCTAATTACTTTAGGAATCGATTTTTCTGATAAGCCTAGTTATTTTAAACTGCGACAGCTACAGAGGGCCTCATTTATACCCACTGCATACACAAAAATAGGAGCTTGAAATGTGTGTACACCACTTTCAAGCGTGTAGTGACACTGACACATGTGCGCACATTTTGGAAACGGGGAAAATTGGTGACACAGATGGTGAGGTGATAAATTCAATCAGATGTGAGAGGAATCATTATATGTATAATGATATCTCACACATTTTAATTCGCCTAATATCACACGTCTCTTACAGATCAACAAAAAGGGCTTGAAATGTGTGTGTGCCTCACATTTCAAGGAGGCAAGCCTCTTTTCTTAAAGCCCCTACAAGGAACTTTCATTTTGAGTTGATTTTGGCGACCCTGTGGACAAAAGCGGTGGTGTTTTGCCGGAATGAAGCCTACATTTCCCATGAGCTCTAGCGCGTATTGTCGTAAAGACGCTTACCTGGCTCGTGCATGTGTTTGTTTTGGGGATGAATGAAACAACAAGTCGGGAAAACTTCGCCCCCGCTCCTATCAGGATCCCAGCTCACCTCTGCCGCGACTCAGCTCCACCTCTCCGGTGTAAGCGCCACTGCCACCGGGGTAAACGCAGCAGCTGGCTGGTAAGGCTGAAGGCCTGTTTGATGAGCACTTCCACGGCTTCTTGGACAGAGTATGGAGCGGTGCCTCGCCTTTTTATTTCTCAGCACTTGCTGGACCCTGTCGATGCCTGGCTGGTACCTGGATGAGGTGTTCCAGCCCCGCGGCCCCTGCTCTCCTCGTGAATCTGTGCAACCTGCGGCCTCTGTGTGCGGCTCCTCGGACAGCTAATGCCGTGGACCCGCCGGCTCCTGCCAGGATTGAGCTGGTAAATGCTAGATCGCTAGCGAACAAAACGTTTATCCTGAAGGATTTCCTGACTTCCCAAGGATTGGATTTCCTCTGTGTGACTGAGACGCGGCAGACTGTTGGTGAGTCCAGTGCTTTCACAGAACTTTTACCCGATGATTGCTGCTATTTTAACTCCCCACGGACATCGGGTTGAGAAGGAGGAATAGCGACTATATGACGCGTGCCGTCTGAGTGCCGTAAATCGCTTCGTCCTGGAAGTGACGCCTGTTGTCGTCTCACAAAGTTGTCCTCTTGTTAGACGGTAAAAAAATGTCAGAAGAAAAGAAGACAAGGAAACCTTAGTGGTCAGAGGAGGAAAAGATGAAATTCTGGAGGAACACAATCACAGAAAGCACAAACTGCAAATTAAATTCGATCCTCAAACATGACTGAAGGAAGAAACTGCAATGAAATTTTATTCAGTCAAATCTAAAGTGTGAAATCAAAAGTGTATCCAGGGGGTTCTCCTGGTCGCAGAGCACTCCGTCATGTTGCAGTTAAGATCAAGTCAGAGGTCCCTTAAGTTTTGTTTTCCTTACCTTGCTGTGGTTGCTAAGGTCTTCCTTAAATATAAGACCAAGACAAGGAGAAAACCAAAATACTTACGTGAACATTTTAAGGAAACCTTAAGGAGAAGACTTAAAGGGAAATTTCGGTTTATTTCAACCTGTCTCCTATCGTCCTAAATTTGTTTCAAGTGACTAGTGACATAAAAATAATAGTTAGCATGTTAGCCGTTAGCCTAGATACAGCCGGGGCTCATAGTAGCGTCAGAATTATATACCAACCTTTTTAAGATATTGTTCGTTTTTTCTTTAAAAAAAAATCTTTAAGTTGCACTGGAACAAGTGAAATTGCTTCACATCTCTGTTTCAGTAGAAGCTTGTTTCATGAAACTTAAGTTATACTTGTGATCTGTTCCAACATGTAGTGTGCCTTTTCATTTATAATCAGTTATTTCATATATTTGTGTTTATATGCAGGTCCTCGGTCTCATTCTGATGACTTGCTGTGAACTTTGAGCCAGAAACTCACTGAACTAAACATCATATTGTTGTGTGTGGAAAGTAAAAGTAATGGGTCAAATACCAGCACCTGAGTCCACTCTACCATTTGGTTATGTATTTTAAAGGAAATGGAGTGATACGGAGGAGACGCAGAAGAAACCTGCTTTTAAATCGGGACACAAAAAGGATCATAAAAGCCTGTTCTTGTCCGCCTGCCAGTCTGAAGTGTCAGCAGTTTTCTCAGAGTGGCACAGCAGCGTCTCTTCCCTCTCTGACCCTTTTCATCCCTGTTTGTCATTTGTCGCTTCCCGATGTGAAAGAATGAGGAAGGTGGCGGTAACTGGGATATTTATTATTAAACGGCTGTGTGTGTGTTTCTGCCATAATGGAACAAAGTAGAAAAGTGTTGGCTCTCTCATGGCGCTATATCGAGATCTCTGTCACTTAAACACACATCAGAACCGACGCTGAATCCTAAACACACACATTCATACACTCTAGATAAAAAGCCCAAGGCTCCAACAAGTGATGTACTCGCGTAAGAAAGAAATGGTGGGGGACGTCTCCGCACTTTCCACTACACACACCAAAACACACACACACACACACACACACAACACACACACACACACACACACGCACACAGAGTTTCTGGCAGTTTTCTGCAGAAATCAGCACATTGAACTAATCCATTAGCCCTTGCTGCTGGGAGGGAGAAACAGAGGTGAACTTTGCTACCAGACCTAAAACTTTCCTCTTTTTTCTTTCTAATCATCTCTCCAAACATCCCTCCTTCTCTCTACAGTACAGCGATGAAAGAGAAAAGGGGGGAAGACGAGGTGAAAGTGGGAGAGAAGTGATGGGGAAGAGCAGGAGAGAGATTGGGTGCAGAGAAAAGACTTTGAAGGAGGGAGAGAGTGAGGAGGAGATGAGAAAGAAAAGTGCTACATTTTGCTTCTTGTAATGGTCTCTCCATCCATCAGTTCCTCCACATGTGCTGGACGAAAGAACACCATGATGACAGGAAGAAATGGAGAATCAAGGCAGATGGAGATAAGAGTGGAGGTGGTGAGCAAATGTACAGATGGAAAGAGAACATGGAGAAGTAATACTCTCACACACACCTTTTTATAAGGCTCTGTGATACATGCTGTATCATTCAGGCATCTGTTTTATCAGATAATTGGAGAGCTCCGTGTTAATCTGATTTATTAACGGCTCCACTTGTTGTAGTAGTTATTTTATGCAAAGAATGCAAAAGGGCTCCCGCACACTGTCTAACTTGCAATACATAATTTATTTACGACATTGCGGTACTAGACCTTCATCAGGCAAACGATTTCCTGGTCACGAGAATCCATCTGCAATAGGGAGTGGTCATTTCTCCACAACCAATCCCATTCCCACGTGCAAACTGAGGGACAAAATCATCATTGAGTCAATGAAACACACAATAAACAGAGACAGCAAAAAAAACAAAGCTCTGTGTGTGACATCAGTCTAAAGGAACCTATGTTTCTAAAAGGGAATACAGAATATAGTAAATCGATTATAAATAAATAGATTTTTCTACAGCGAAATGTAACAGATTCCCTTCACAGAGAGCTCTGTCTTTTTGCTGTCTCCGAAACGTCGTAAATAAATTATTTATTACAGGTTCAACAGTGTGCAGGAGTCCTTTTGCAACGTTTTGGTCTTCTCTCTCCAACGCACCTGTCTTTTTTAACAGATGTGCAAAGTGTTTCCTTTGCTCTGTGCAGACAAACAATCACATTACTTTGTGTAACGTAAAAGGCAAACAGGTCTCATTGCGAAGTCGTTGATTAGCAGCACTGGACACGATATGCGGCCAATTGCTGTTATTCTGTAACGTGCAGGGCGCTGCAGGGCCAGACACAGCCAGACAACAATATAAGTGAAGGGAGCGAAAAGTCCGAATTGGGTGAGCGGTAGTGGATGGTTCCATCAACCACTGACTGTCACCTGGGAGGCCAGTGTTTGCTTCCTGTTTGAATGTAAAGCCAAAACCTTAAACCCAACCACAAATCAACTGAACCTAACCAGCTGATCTACAGGAGAATAAATAATTGAAAGCAGTACAGAATACCTGAGAGTGTTGCTGCATTATATTCGATTATATTTTTATTTATTACCTCCTACTCGTACTCATCGTCCTCCGCTTATCCGGGTCCGGGTCGTGTGCAGCAGCCTCAGCAAAGAAGCCCAGACAGTCCTCTCTCCAGCCACTTCCGTCAGCTCTTCCGCGGGAACCCCGAGGCGTTCCCAGGCCAGCCGGGCGATGTAATCCCTCCAGCGTGTCCTGGGGCGGCCCCGAGGTCTCCTCCCGGTTGGACATGCCCGAAACACCTCCCGAGGGAGGCGTCCGGGTGGCATCCTTACAAGATGTCCAAACCACCTCAACTGGCTCCTCTCGATGTGGAGGAGCAGCGGCTCTACTCCGAGTCCCTCTCAGATGTCCGAGTTCCTCACCCTGTCTCTAAGGCTGAGCCCAGCCACCCTGCAGAGAAACTCATTTCAGCCGCTTGTACTTGCGATCTCGTTCTTTCGCTCGTGACCATAGGTGAGGGTTGGAACGTAGATCGACCGGTAAATCGAGAGCTTCGCCTTCTGGCTAAGCTCCTTCTTCACCACAACAGACCGGTTAAGTGCCTGCATCACTGCTGACGCCACCTCAATCCACCTGTCAATCTCCTGCTCCATCCTACAGTAGATACCGAGATACTTAAACTCCTCCACCTGAGGAAGGACCTCCCCCCCGACCTGGAGTGGGCAATCCACCCTTATTATTATTATTACCTTAGTGTATTACCTGCCACCTGAATTTTGTGTTTTCCTTTTCATATCATACATGCAGACAAATTTACCAGAATGCAAAACATAAAGTGAACTTTTTGGATGATGCATTAAGATGTCTTTTTATTGGTCTTCATTTTTATTTATGATTTACACAGGAACGTAGATTAGTTTAACTGTTTACAGTGAATTCGTACACCTACATCTTCCACCCGAAGGATTTCAGCAACATCTAATAAGAGCGTACAGTATAACAGAGCCTGTCTGTGATGGATTGAACAATGCCCTTATTAACCAGCTTTGATCATGGCTGTGTACAAGCAGCAAACATTGATCTCCTTCCGTTTGTCGGGGTCAACAACAGACAAAAACTGAATTTGCTGACTCAGCGTTGATAAGGAGCCGCCCGTGTCAGTGTTTTCGCTCGTGCTCAATAACTCAATAGGTGAGTGTGTGAGCGCACGTGTGTGCACATTGAAGCCTGTGTACTGGGACTGTGTGGTAGTGGTGGTGAGGTAGTGTTGTGGTGCTCACCTTTGTTGTGTGTTGGGTTTTTGTAAACAGAAGATAAACAGATAAAATGAGGAATAAATAAACTGAAATGCTTCCGTGTGCTCTTTAACCGCAGAGCATCAGTAATTCAGAGTCCCGACGTGCACGTGTTTCCACTTGTGCTTGATTAGACCTCTCCTGAGGGTGGAGGTGGTAAGAGCAATGCTTGCAATTAGGTGAGATTAGCGTGAACTAATTAAAATGAACTGTGACCTAATAAAAAATGATAAACAGTTTTAAAAGGAGCAGCAAAACTTCCAGAATGTCGGAGATGTCAGTCAAACACACACACACACACACACACACACACACACACACACACACACACACACACAGCCTAAAGAGGAGGCTGAACCTGTTGAACACCTGCTAATCTGTGCTCACAATTTTTCTCTGGTAACTTGAGATGTAGAAGTTCAAGAGGTTTTTACCGTGAGCCAAATTATCTGCAGAGGTCTCATCCTCTCCAGAACAAATGGACCTGGTATTTTAAACCATTGAGAACATTGAATGAAGCAGTTACATGTTAAAAATCTGTGTTTTTTGGACACTCTTGTTACTCTTGTCCCTACTCGTGGGACGTGCCAGGAAGACCTCCAGCAGGAGGCGCCCAGGAGGATCCTGATCAGACGCCTGAACCACCTCAACTGACCCCTTTCAACACGAAGGAGCAGCGGCTCTACTCCGAGTTCCTCCCCCTATCTCTAAGGCTGAGCCCAGACACCCTACAGAGGAAACTCATTTCTGCCGCTTGTATCCACAATCTCATTCTTTCAGTCACTACTCAGAGCTCTTGACCATAGGTGAGGGTTGGGACGTAGATGGACCAGTAAATCGAAAGCTTCACCTTCCGGCTCAGCTCCTGCATCACTGCAGAAGCCGCACCAAACCGCCGATCCATCTCTCGTTCCATTCTACTGTCACTTGCAGGCACACTATGACCTCCAGCATGCACCTCGAGCACGCGTTGGGGCAGTATATTCCATTTCTGCCAATATATCCCTCTACATCCTACACACTGGACCGTCAACTCTTCTTTTAGCTCTGGTTTGTTCTCCACCAACTCCTTAAAGTGCTCCTAAAAAGACTTTGTTTGCTAATAGCTGCCTGCTGCTGCCAGGAATAATGAGCTAAAGGGTCGGTACCACACTGCAAGTGGACGTTTTTTTACCTTCAATAACAAAATCAGGTGGTTTCGTATAGGGAAAAAGAACAGGGTTTGGCTTTACAGTCTTACAGGAAACAAATAAAGCGTCGGTATTTGAAGACTTTAGAGTGAGACCAGGTTGTCTATTCATATACAGATGCAGAGATAGATGTTGTTGGTGGAGCAGATACAAATGCAGATGATGGCGTCTCTGCACACCTCAGATCTGTAGGAAAGTTCACTGGTAAAAGGTCTAGATTTCTTGTTGTGGACAACAACCAAACAAATCCTTCTCAGTTGCATCTGTGCTCGAAATCCAGATAAACTTTTAAAATCAATAAATAAATAAACTTGTAATGTCTCTGAGTCTTTTTTTCATTTGCATCAACTCAGTGTTTTGGTGAATTTGTCCTGAATATCAGCTGCAGCATCCATAACGTTCTTTCCTCCACTCTCCCAATGAGCAATACATTTTGATGGCTTATGCAGCAAAACAATTTTCCATTATCATTTCACATTCTCGAAAGTTTTGCGGCAGCCATCTTAATTACACAACAACTATTAATGGAGATCAGTTCTGGATGAGAAGTTCGAGCACATTCCTGCTGGTCGGGTGTCATTTGTATAGCAGCCAGCCAAATGACAGGAAAGGACTTTATATGCTTTCCAAGTCTGTACTCGAGTATTCATATTTAATCAAAGTCTGCTGAACAGATCATTTCCACCACATTTTAGCACCCATTGTCTTTAATCAATGCCATTTCTCCCCCTGTCGACGTTCATCCAGGCTGTTTGGATGAGCCTCGTTCACCCAAAACACCACAGTAAAATTAGACCAAATTCTAATTAGGATGATACCGCTTAATGGGAGCCTGTCAGCTCTGTCAGAGCAGCTAAATGAACCAAAATGAAACGTTTATCACTTAAATGAATTACAAATGTATTACTAGGTGAATTAAGGGCTTGTTTTGTGTAAGGGGAACAGAACGCGGGCTGCTCTCGCTCATCCCTTGTCTTTCAGGGATATTGATTAGGACAAAATCAATGGGACAGTTTGTGCTGCTGCTGATGTGCTCAGTCAATCAGGTAGATTTAATCTCATTGCTGCCTGTGACTCATTTGTTAGCGACTGAAAGCTGTTCATTACCACTTCATCATCCCCTCGTCATCTTCATGTTCATCATTTCATTCCCTCTGCTTCCTCCTCGCCCTCCTCCTCCTCCTCCGTTGTCATCCTCCTCGGGCTCCGTTCTTTTTTATCGTCCCTCCCTCCCTCCTCCTCCTCCTCCTCCTCCCGCAGGTGTGTGTGATTAGAGAAGGTGGATTTGTCAAAGCGCCAGCACTGGCTTCCAATTATCGCCTCTTCTCCTCGAGTCCCCTCCTTCCATTCCTTCTCTTACTCCCTTCCCCCCTTGATCCCCACCTCCTCAGCTCTCACCCTCTCCTTCCCGTCTCCTCCCTGGTGGAGTCAGACTCATATCTTTATTAGTCAGGGAATTAGGCAGCAAGATAGATTGGAGGGAAATCAGCTTTCCATAGACTGAGTTAATTCTCTCCTTCTATCACACCATCACCATCCTCTCTCCCACCCCACTTTCTTCCTTCCCTCCATCTCTTCCCATCTACCTTCATTTTATCACACCATTATTATTCTGCCCCTCTCTCGTCCTCTGTATCACTCCATCACGACTTTCTCCTCTTTCCCTCTGCCCCTGTGACAGACTCATTTCAGAGTTGTTTTAGCATAGTTAATGAACGCCCACAGCTCCCGACTCTTAGTGTCCAATTGGAGGAGACTTGGACGGGGAAGCACTTACAGAAAAAACACAGCCACTAATGCAGCACAGCTCTTTTTGGCCAGATCTCTTTTTAAAAAAGGGATTTTAATCTCAATGATTAAGTAAAAGAAAAATCAGTCAGCTTTCTCAAGCCACATTGTCTTGTCTCTCTTTTACTGGTTCTCTATTACTTGTGAATTAGATATAAGAAGCCTCAGACCCTGATCACACACACAGCGTTTTAGCAGCAGTTTTTAATGTGAATGAAGTGTTTTGCTCGGTGTTTTTGCGTTGCTATGCACCTCATGTATCTGCACTCTAGGTGCCTGGCGTTTTCACCTCAAGTTGAAAATGAGATGATTTGAGAGGCTTCTGTGGTGGTCACGACAACAAGGTTACAGTTGGTAAACAATGGAGGAGAAACTGGTGGTAGTGGTTGCTGGATACCCAGAGCTATACGGCCTGATGACAGACAGCAGGTTGTCAAACTGCCCCTGAGTCGTCCTAAAATCTGCCTGTAAACGTCCATGATGGAGGAGAAGCTCCTGGACCAACTGGTGGTTCTCCCCATGATCCAGCCTCTTTTTTAGGGTCTCATGTACCCACACAGATCTCTGTTTATCTGCTGACAGCCTCTCACCCTCAACCAGAGCTACACACAGACCCTCTGCCTCAACATGGCAGCAGCTACACACTCATTACTGCAGGATACATACAAGAAATAAACAGTAGATTGATTACACAGGAAGGTTAGGGTGAGGAGGGATGGCTTGGTCATTCAGACACTTCTTGTCTTTCATAGACAGACCACCAAACCAGCATATAAAAGAAAATGTTAAAAGGCTCTCGATAAAAGTTTGATAAAAGGTACACAAGATATTTCTGCTGATACCGAAAGAGTTGAGTTTCCTCAGCAGATGGATCCTTTGGTTTGCTCGCTTTACAATGCTGTCAGTGTTTTCACTGAATTTTAGTTGTGAGTCAAACACTGTGCCCAAGTATTTGTACGTCTTCACCATGGATAGTGCTTGGTTTGGGGTCGACACTGGATTTCCTGAAATCTATGATAATTTCTTTGGTTTTTGACACATTAAGTCGAGGAAGCTATCATCACACCAAGTGATAAATTCAGGGAGGGCACAACTGTGATTTGGCCCTGAAGAAGAGTCAGACTGTGTCATATGAAAACTTGACAAGACAGCTGTTTTCTTGAGAGGATCTGCAGCTGTCTGTGTGAAGAAGAAAAAGCAGGGGAGACAGGACGCAGCCCCGGGGAGAGCCTGTGTTTGACTGTGTAACAGAGGACATGCGTCCATTCACAAAGACCTGCTGCAGTCTGTTTGTTAAAAAGTTTAAAATCATCAATAAAATCTGATCCGGTAGCATAAAATGAGAGGATAGCCTTTCTATTAAAATATGAGGCTGCATCTTGTTAAAAGCAGAGCTGAAATCAGCAAATAAACGTCTGGCATGGGATTTAGGTTGTTTGAGGTGCTTTTACAATCTATCTAAAATGAAGAGCTTCGCATCCATCACACCTTTACCTGCCTGACAGGCAAACTGTAGTGGGTCCAGTGTCCTGCAGAGCAACACCAGGTGCTGCTGTAGCTGAGCGGCAGGTGGTCTTCCAGCTCTGGTGTTTTAACTTGCGCTCGTCATAGCGGCTCAATCGCACATCATTATGTTTGTGTGAACCTCAACATTTGTTTATTGTGTTTCATATCATATCATATTTATCCATATCTAAGAACGATCAGACTTAACTTATTACTATTAAAACATTTAAAAAGCCAAATCTAAATATCTTGAAACTTGAACACTTCTACTGGTTTACTTCCACCCTCAGGTCCTCTCCCTCCTCATTTTCTTTCTGTGGATTTTTGGGCACACATTGACTCCTTTTAGAGCCACTTTCCAACAGCAGTTATTGCACTCTGCTGCTAGACGTGACATCACCTGAGCTCGTGTGTGCATACAGAACAGGAACAATACAGGGACGCACTCATTGATCAGCAGCTTCAGTAGTGCTTAGAAACTCTGCAAAGTCGGCAGGAGGCAGCTGCACATATACACACACACACACACACACGTTACTTTTAAGTAACTGGAGGTCAGACGTCATACATCTTTACGGCTGCATGCACAACAGACACCTGAAGAAAACTTTGGGTTTGTGAAACAGCCTCCGATAAATACGACGCTACAACGTCCCGTCGAAGTAAACACGTCAACACACACTAACAAAGCAGCTGTAAACCTGTTTTATTTGACCATCTGGTGAGCCTGACATGTTTATTGGGCCTCATAACCTGGCAACTCTTTACTAGCCAGGACAAGGCATGTGTCTCTGGGATATTGTGTGTGTGAGTGTGGACGTGTGTGTGCAGAAGTGTACGCACAGCACTGGTGTGTGTGTGAGCTGATGTCATGTACCTGTAAAGTGTAATTTTCATGTGGCTAATGTCCTGTGACATGGTCGGGCGCGCAGCCAAAAACCTGTAGCTCGTTTTTAAACACATATTGAGTGCAGGCTAACAAACTATACACACTGACCAGAGAGACAAAAACGTGCACAACAAAGCCATAAACATGTCGGCTACACAACACCACATCACGGAGCTGAAAAGGAAACCTGTGCCAACTTCCTGTCAACCTTCAAGGCTGCACCGGATACACCAGATACAATAGAAAGACTCAACACAACACCGGGACAAACAACAGCCGCCCTGAAACACAAGAGTACAACTTTGATCAACACATACTTTCGCTATAACGTTGACCTGTTTTTGTGTGTACTGTGTGTGTGTGTGTGTGTGTGTGTGTGTGTGCATGGTGTGGGAGGGGGGTAATCATGAAGAAAGGAGCAATCAGCGGAGGTTGTCTTTGTCTCTAATCATCCAGAGAACCCCCATGGACACCGCTGTGAGCGTCTGTGTGTGTTTGCGTCCAATCAGCCAGAGAGCCCCCATGAGCACTGTCAATGAAGCATCAATCAGGACACACAAACGTCAATCCTCCACCAGCACCACATACGCACACAGACACAAACACACACACTCACGGCGCCTGTCAGTCAAAGAAAGTATGAGGAGGTACTGAGTTTGTATTGCCGTCTTTAAAATGGTTTCTTTTGTTTCATTATTGTATAGTAAAACCAGGTTAAAGCAAAAAATGAAAATGTGTAATAAGTTTGTCACATCACACAAAAATGTGTTTTTAAAAATTATTTCTGCCCTGAGCCAAAACGTTCATCACATATCGTCACTGGCCTTTCACATCTACATATACTGCACTCAGTATCCTCCCGCGTCTGCTGTTGATGGACCAAGATGCCGCAACCAATGGCAGGACGTCAACAGAGGCAAGCTGTTAGGTTTAAAAAATAAATCACAGATTGGCTCAATATTCATACAGGAAGTGAACGCCGGGCTCCTGGGTGAAAGTCCAGGGTTTGTTTGACCTGTCATCACCCCTCCCACGACGCTGTACAGTGGCGTATCATACCACTGCAAAAGGTAGTTTTTGGTGTCAGGTTTTTGACCCCAGAGTCACTGACGAAGTGGCGGTACTTGACAACTTCAGAGTTCCCCTCCACACCCTTGTTGTCAGCCAATCTCATTTCCCTCCTTTTGCCCGTGTCCTCCTCCAGCTGTGTCTCATTCTTCTGATTAGTTTTCTGTGTATATATACCTGTGTGTTTCCCTTTGTTCCTTGTCAGTTCATCTGCATTCATTCCTGTGCTCGTCCCCGTGCTCTTGGTGTTCGTCCCTGCTTCATTTCGGTTTTCATTTGGACTTTCAGTTCCCTGCTTGTTCTGGATGCTTTTCATCAGCTGCATTAAAGCTCACTTTGTGTTAAAACTTCGACCTGCCTGTTGCCCTGCATTGCGGTTTTCCCTGGACTGATTTTTGACAGGACACAGACATTATATGAGACAGTTAAGATCTTTATCGCCATTGTTAATAAGCAACGAAAAGTCAGTTTGGTGGCTTCACATGTTTAGCAAGTATTTTGTAACATGTTTAATGTGTTTAGAAAGAAATGACTTCACTTCGCATTCACTGACTGGAAGGAGAATCTAATTAAAGTTTCAAATCAAAGCATTAAACTCTTTTATTTATCACATGCTTTGTTCTGGTGTCAGCAGATTCCCTGTTGTAAGGAGCCGCTCCAATAGCATCACGACACCTGAATTCCTGAGGCCAAATCCTTTTTGTTAGCCTCTTCATGTATCCATGGAAACCTCTCCTCACATGTGTCTCCCTCTACTTTACCAGCTGTGGCCTCTTTGTATTCGTGCAGTTCCACAGTTTCTCAGTGAGCAGCTGGCACATTTGGGGTTGGAGTGTCAGTAGTTCTTTATTTGAACAGTGTGATGCTGATACTCTTGCTGCCTTCACATAGAATTGTTAGTTTGTGTTTTTGACATGAGCTGCGCACACTGTGTACCTGCAACAACTGCTGCCGGGGCCCAACTCACAGGAAAGTTTGGTGCCGCTGATAAACAAATACAGGTAGATAATAAACCTGATGAACATTCATCGGCTCTGCTGCAGTAGCTCAAAGGTCAAAGTGCAGCATGCTGCAACTTTAAACTACAAACCTGAAATATTCAGACTGAATCCATGTAAAATGAAACACAAGGCCAACACTCTACCTGCACACATGACACTGCTTGACAACTTCAAGTTATCACCTGAAACTTAGAAGCTGTAGTCACATATCACAGACATATGTGTTGGCATTGTATATTTCCGTAAACCACAGATATGTTACATTTCTGCGTTAAAACTTCTTTACATTTCAGCAACACTGTGGTTAACGTGCGGTTAGGTTTAGGCACAAAATATACTGTCAAGATCATGTTTTGGCTTAAAGTACGTGCATTTGGTGGCACCATAGCAGCTGGAAACACAGTGATGTCTTTGTAAAATACAACTGCTTATTGTGACAGTATCCAGGCAGGAGAAACAACCACTTTTCATGGCACCATCCCCGGTAGAAACTCAGCGAAGGGTCACTATACAACACCCACATTTAGTAGCTGAAACTCCACTTGGTTATGGTAAGAAAAATCATGTTTTGGCTTGAAACCTGCTTTTCACGACACTATTCAACTGGAAACACGACAATGTCTCTGTAAAACAACAACTGCTTTTCATGGCACTATCCCTGCTAGAAACACAGTGATTGGTAGCTAAAAATATCTTAATCTAGAGGCGTTTAGTGGCTAAAACATTGTTAGTTACGCTTAGGGAAAAAAACAGCTTTTCATTGCATCATCCTGGCAGGACACACAGCGATGTCTCAGTAAAATGGTGTTAAAGTATATATTTTAAGCCAGAACACAATTGCTTATTAATAATGAGTTAGTATCAATTGCTTATCATGGCACTATTAGTACAAACATAGTGACAGGTTGCGAAAAAAACACCCATGTTTGGTGGCTAATATCATGTCACATATATCATGTTTTGGCTTGAAATACTTGCTTTTCATGCCACTGTCCCACGTGGTGTTTTAGCCACCCGATGTGGCTTCAGAAAAGGTCATATTTTGGCCTATATTACCCGCTTTTGGTGGCACCATCCCAGCTTGAAACATAATGATGCCTCTGTAAAACAAATTTGCGTTATTGTGGCACTGTCCTTACAGGAAATGCAGTGACATTTCGCCTCCATCCCGCTGGAAACACAGTGATGTCTCGAATAAACGATTGCTTTTCGTGACCCATCCAAGGTGGAAACGCTGTGACGATTTGGGGGGAAAAAACGTTTGATATAATATCTGCTCCTGTGTTAAATTGTTCCGTTAGGTCCTGCCAAAATTATTTTAAGATAGGCCTCTATGTACCCAGCCCAGACATTAAACTATATATCCTTTTAATAATATTTCACCTTGACCTTTAATGATTTAATATTACCTTCCTTATGAGCTCTGGAACTTTCTTCAGTCTCCTGCTCAAAACCAGCTCAAAGCAGCTGCTGAGGGAGAGTATTTTTCCCAAACGCTCCTGGAATACATCAAGGCAACATTTCTGTCACAACAACAAGTTTTTATGAGGCCATTTTATCCCGTTCGTGAGTATATGTCACTCCTGGAGGCAGTGAGCGATGCATCCACGATGTGCTATATGAAACAAGTATATGGGCATCATGAAATTCAGTTAAAATCAATGTCAGACAGCGTGGCAGCTGTGCCAGGTCCAGGTTGTCTTAAATAACTCCGGACCAAAGTCGTTCATGCAGAACGCTGTTTTGGGTTTAATGAGAATGATGTGAAGAAAACAACAGCAGAAAAAATAAAAGACCAAGGCTGTCAGCATCCACGAGTAAACAGGAGGAAGGCTGGTGCAACAGACAGGCAAATAACAGCGCTGTACAGCAGTGACTCTAAATGACTTCTGATTTCTGTTTGACTCTTGTAATTGGCGGGAAATTGCTTTGTTTGATGGGCAACCTGTTTGAGTGCATCACGCTGACACAGGAACACACACAGACAATGTTATGCACATGTACAGAAAGACTTAAAGTGGACACATACATCCCAGCATGCATCAGTGCTTTGTTCTGCGGAACAAGCTTAATTAGCATAATTATTCTCTTATTATCTTTGATTGTCAGCAAAAATTCACTTGTCATGGAAGCAAGTAAAATGTGTTCATCTGATAATAACTGTTGATTATGATAAAATATAGGTCTGGTGCATTCAAGTTACCTAAATGCCCGTCAAAACAGGCGCGTCCTTTGCAGGCTTTTAAAAGAAACCATAGAGTCAGCAGCAGTGAGTCGGGATATCGGTGCTGCATGGAGTTGGATTTGTTGTCGTTTATTTAGTTTTTAGTTATTTTGAGCTGTGTTTGGGGCATGTACAAAGGGTTTATACAACCTTGTAGCCCAGGTTCTGCTGTTTAATTTGATGTGCAACATCACTATATTCTTCGTGATCAGTGTATTGTTTCACACTGGGCGTGCAAAGTCGCTCTTTTGTAAGGCGGGTGCATGGGACAGTTAGTTTGATAGAAGAGTGTGAGCTGAAGCAAACGGGTGAAGTCGTTCAGCCACATATGAAGGAGCCTGATCATGTAACGCTCTCAACTTGTTTCACTTTCTCTCCATCTTCAGTCTGACATTGCCTCCACTCTAAGTGATTTTTGTGTGGGAGGGGATTCAAGTTTCCCTGACCAATCGCTAGAGGGCGCCATGCAGCCTGTTCTCATTCTGAAGTCGTCAGATATCACTGCTTTGGTGGTGATTTTGGCTTGAGACACCAACAAAAGACATTGCCGAACTAATGAGTCAACTCGAGCTTATTGAAGTGGGCAGATTCAAAGGTCTGGACCGAGGCAAGTGGAGGCCAGTTTTGTGGGCCTTTTCCATTACCACTTCTGGCCGCGCTGAGTCAGGCCGTGCCAATTTGCATCTCCATGGTTAGTTTAGACGGGCCATGCCACGCTGAGCTGCGCCAGAGGTGGACCTTCTCCAAGTAGGTCAAAAGCCATCCTCAAGCAGATAGCGGTGACGTCTCGCCCACTGCAGCCAACCTTCGATGGCACAACCAGCCCTGTTGTAATAGAAATGTAAATCTCTGCCGCACTCAGCAGACGGCCTAAAACCAATCCAGGCCGAACCAAACCAAGCTCGTGACCAGGAGGTTCACTGGTGAAAACTGACTCTTGTGAGGCTGCAGGTTGTTTTCTATTATTCAGTGCAAATGCACAAACCCTGGAGCGCGCCACAAATGTAACCAGACAAATGCAGACACACACACAAATTGGTCAATAGCATAGTTGTGTATTGATCAGTTTTTACTGCCTTCATTTGTTATGCTGATGTCTCTCCCTGAGCACAATCCTGAGTGTTTGCAGTCTATGTTAATGAAGCTGTGGATATAATGTGCATGGTCTGGCTTCATGCCTTTCTTTACATTTGTATCTTTGTGTATATAAATGCATTTGCTTCCTTTGATGTGCATTATGTGTGCATCTGTGTGTTTCTCTCTCTGACAAGCACAGCAAATCTATAGAGACCCCCCCCCCCCCCTTCCCTGTCCCCAGGCAGCGTACAAATGGCTGCTACATTTTAGTAATTGCTTCTTCATTGACAAATGGCTGTGGAGTGTAGTGGGGGCATTACCTGTCAGTATTGCTTTTATTCCTTATTGAATTCTGTCCTTCTCTTGTGTCTGCCGCTCTGTGACTCGCAGAGCCGAGAGAAGCGAGTTCATGTCTCTTCAGTCAGCGCTCTGTGTGGATGTGTGTCTGCCCCTTTGTACTTCTTTGGGTTATTATGTGGGTCTGTCTGCCTTGTGATTATAACATTTGTATGTATATGTGTGTCTCAGAGCAATATCCAGCAGGGGAAATGGTAAACATGTGGTTCTGAATCTAAAAAGAGAATAAGAAAACAATCACACTCAGAGAGTGATGGATTTCATTTGCCTGAAGCCCAGATGCCACGATCAATAGGAATTTGTGGCATATTCTAAAGGGAAACTGACATTTTCAATTTTGGCTTCTCTGTTCACTTCACCATTTGGAAGTTAGCAGGAGGGAAGGTCGAACGCTGCCTCTTCCAAGAAGCACTTTGTTAGCATTAAATAAAACCATTACTTACTAGTTCATTAGTTTGGAAGCGTGCGGGCGTATCTTTACTCCATTGATTCAAACACTCTGGGATCAGGGTTTTAATTTGACTTGATGGATGCACAAGTTTGTCAACATGCTCAGCAGTTATTGGTCTTCTATGAAATATTGATCAGGCAGTCATGCTGTCAACCTCTAATGTAATCCAGTTTCTAGTTAATTGTTTCTTTGTTTAGAAGCCCAGTTCATCGGGTCCTCTCCGATTAAGGATTCACTTCAGCATCACGTGTTGCTGTTTGCTCTTCAAAGGTGTTTTCAACCTGGAAATTAGGTGGTGAAAACCTGCTGATTTAAATTGTCAAAATGTTGAAAATAAGAATAAAAGTGGTGCAAGATGTTACATACACAGTAAATACTTTGGTTTTAGAGTATTGATGCCGGCCTTAAAAATGAGACAGGTTATTTGACATGATAACTGGATCTCTGCTCAAATCATTTTGAATATTTGGCTTTTAATTCTGACTGTGTCAGAGAGATGTTGATTTAATTCTCTGGTAACATTTTTAGGACTGTAGATTGTAGCTGTGTGTTGCTTTCCATTTTTGCAGGATTTTATTGCACTTCAGTCTGGACCACTTTGTTCAAAAAAAACTTTATTTACATTCACGGTATTATATTTGGAGGTATGGCTCTGTTCTGGGGTCTCTCTGCCTTTCCTCGATCTACGCAGAAAGCTTAAGGAGAGAGCACACCTCTCTGCCCTTCCATGTGCCTACATGGAAAGCCTAGTGCAGGGAGAGCAGCAGCAAAGACCCCCAGGAACAGGACAAAGCAGCATCAATGACTAACGGAAATGACATCAATAAGTCAGACACAACATGGTTGGTTTGTCTTGGTTGACAAAGTGAAGGACACCGAGATAATGATACTTGAACTGACGCTATGCTCATGAAATGTTGATTACACACTTTATAACAAATTAATAATCATGGTTGGGCGCACTCTGGACACTCTGTCTGTGGAGACGGAGCAGCAGAGCGCCGAGCGGAGTGAATGTGTGATTAACTTAACCGTTGGTTCATTCATGTAGAAATGTAACGCTGCGTTTCTTCCACCAACAGGGCTCTCATTTTAGTGTAGAGCGTCAGACTGAATCTACCAACGCACCATGTCAGGTCACTCACTCTTACTTGAATAAGTAAACACTGAGCAACGGGACCAGACTGGCCGACCCGTATGCTCTCACTCAGTGGATGGATGATGTCACAGGAAGCCAATCTTACAAAGGAGGACCACACTTGTTTGTTTTGCTATGGAAGCTAATGTTAGCTAATGTGCTAAAAAGTTAGCGTTGCAGAGAAATCCAATATTCCTCTTAATCCCTCCCCAGTTTCTGATGAGGTGGACATGATAACCCTTAATACACATAACGTTATTCATCCCTACAACAGGAAATACTTTTTCCCTAACCTGATATGAAGTGTGCGCTGCACATGTGAGCATTTTTGATGATGGCCTCCGTCCAGTCCTTTGGTCTTATCACATTTAACCATAGTTGTCTTTGTTTTTGTTGACGGGCAGTGGCGGCTGGTTTTGAGCCATGACTCCTTCTATTCTGGCTCCAATAACACAACAAGACAAACACATTTTAACACTCCTGTGTAGCCTGCAGCCCTGTGGTAGTGGCGCATGTTTTATCTCCAGCTATTAAAAAAAACCCAAAAGGGTCTTTACAAACTGTTTCAAGAGGATGTGCTGATTTGATTGATTGATCCATCCATCCGACCACCTCACTCGATGGGCTTTATCGCTCTGTATGCTACATCATCTGACTTCCTTCTTTCCCCACGTCATACAATGGACAGATGGCAGCACATATATCATGTGATCAAAGCCTCCTGGCTCCCGATTACGTGGGTTATATACAAATTACAGTGGATCCCCTTCCATATGTATGAGTCCAAACATTGAACAGCCTTGCTTCATGTTGTGTCTTATTGAAATGCAACAAAGCTCCTTTCATATCGCATCTTCCTCAGAGGCCAGTGTTGATGTTCTTCTCTACCAGCGCCGCATCTTTAATGTTAAACATCTTGATAAAGGATCTTAACTGAAACTCAAAATGTCATCTTGGTAAAAGATACCATCAACTGCATCAACCTTTTCTCTGCTCCTTTTCATCCTCAGCCCCCTGCTGAAGCCCCACTGAAACGCTGCTGCTGAGACATCTGAGAGCCTGCTGCATATTTCTGTGACCTCTCATACATCTCCACACTTTACCTCCTTTTCACTGTGTTCGTGGTTTAAAGTTTAAAAAAGTAAAAACTTAAAAAAGAAAGCAATGCTTTGTTCTGAGCCGTGCACAAAGGTGGAGCATAAAGCTGGAATTATACTTGACCCGAGGGGTTAACGTCAGTCCCTTGTAGATAAGTGTAGCAAAGGTTTTATTTCTAGCACGACTGTGGTGCTGCTGATTTAGGAGCAATGCAGATGGCTGTATTGAACATGATCAGGCAAAATCGTGCTTTAATTACAAACTCTAAAGTCAGTGTTGACATTCGGATGAAGGTCACACGGAGCAGCAGGTTTGCAGATGACTTTGCTACATGTGACACAAACACAGCACAGACAGTTAACAGACACAAATCAAGCGCCCTGCAGAGATCAAGTGAATGTTGAGGCCTATGTTGCAGAATTTCCCTCAAGTTGTTCTTGAGATTCACATTCACAAGAATGAAATGGATGCAAGGTCACAGTGACCTTGAACTTTGACCTATGAACCAAATGTGTGTTAAATTTTGAGAAATTTCCTCGAGGCATCCTGGAGATGCATTCACAAGAATGGGATGGAAAACATAATGCCTCCGGCCAAGGCTGTCGCCAGCACTGAGGCATAAAAACATAATTAAAGAATTATAAAATAGCAGACTATGACCTTTTACATAAAATAAATCAGTCTTAATATACCCTTTATATCACTGCTTGATGGTGGCCACAATGTTTTCTTACTGGAACCTTATAATGTTGATTGTCTGCAAATTAAAAACTAAACTTTAAAACAGTTCAGTCCATAAACACCATAACTCAGGACGAGTAATTCAGTAAATCCAAACTCGGGAATAAGTAAAAACCACAGTATACAAAGTAAAAACACTGATTTTTGTTTCTTACGTTTCCAACTTGTAAATATGTCTGCGCGAGAAGTAACACACTGCAAAGTCAAATGTCAGCATTTATGTTGAAATTTCCAATTTGTACAAGCAGGGAAGAACTGGCAGACCAAAGTACAGTCATTCTCAAATCATTTTACTTGATGGCTTTGTTTCTCATCATTATTCATGAGACTGTAAATGAAAGGAAAGTCATTCAGCTTAGAAGGTGAGGGTTTTTAGATTGAATATAATTTAATTCAAACAATTCCATTCCCTCCTGTTCTTCATTACATGCTGGCAGTTTACTGAGAGATTAGAAACCTGATGACTAAACAGCAGAGATGAAAATAATGCAGCACATCCAGGTCCCTTGGAAGCACAACACAGAAAACACAATCTGTCTTCCCTGTTTAGGCCCATGTTGGAAATTTAAAACGTGCATGTCATTGTGTAAAGTGGATTTTACTTAGTTTGTTGGCGGATTTAAAAAAAAAAAAAATCCTAAATATAATCACAGTGAGTCTGCAAGCAAATCAGGAGGGAAACTTTCCTAAAATGACTCATGCCTGGCAGGTGAGTCAGTGTTAGTCCTTCTCTTCCCTGTCATCAGGTATAAACACAGACAGATGTCAATCTTGATACTGTGAGATATGTTACAGTGGCGGCGAGGAGGCTGGAGGAGCGTGATAGCGATCAGGTCAGTGGTGTGACTCAGACAGGAAATGAACCGGACATGCATCCTCTGCCAGACAAGTGGCCACATGCCCCTCAGCAAGCCGCTGTATGTTTGTGTGTGCGTGTAAAGACAACACATCAAATATCCAGACTTCCTGCCTTTGCACTGATTAAACGCTTCACCATAACGCAGACAGTTAATATCATTTGTTGAGTTTTAGCCACTGTTTCACTCACTGGTAAATTATCCAAATAAACCGGACTTGGCGAACATTGAATTTACCTATGGCTAAGCCCCGCCCTCAAACACGATGAGCCAATCACAGTGCGTATAGCCGTCCCCACACACTGGGACATTCTCTGCCTGGACGTCCATTGAAATGCATTACAGAAAGTCAGTTTGTTCGGTTTTGTGAGCTTTTTCTGAGCTTTGCAGTTTAAAAATGGTCAAACGGTGAGCATGGGGTACATGCAGCTCTGACACAAGGTATCCTGAGAGGCTGGACGACCAGCTGTATTTTTACACTTTAAACCACACTGTGACCTGTAAATGTTGGCTTGTAATTTAAGCTTTTCATTGACCTTCTCAACAATAAAATGATGAATATATCCCTCCAATGCGTAGTTTAGGCCCTTTTGGTTACTTCTCAATCGCTATGTTTCCATCCAAAAGTGACTGGAATCATTGGGAAATGCGCATTAAAAGAAATACGAATCATGTGTGTTTCTATTAAATGTACAGACTTTGGTAAACACCACAAACTTGCGAAGAAAATTAAAGTTTTCTGCAGAACCGGAAACAAAACAAGTCTCGCATTCTTCTTCTTCTACGTTTTCTGGCGGTTGGCAACCAGCTTGTAAATGCATTACCGCCTTCCCGACCCGGAGTGTGGATATCACCATAGAGAGAGGTGCCACGTCAGACTTAATTCAACATAACTGTTTCCATCCCCCGTTTTGCAAATCAACATTTTTTCGAATCAACCAAAACCCGGCTAAAGCCAGCGTATTTTAGTTTGTGCGTATCAGGGGATTTTAATTCGAATTTTGGTGTTTCCATCATAATTTTCATAATACTTCTAGATGCGCATCTGATGGAAACATGGCTAATAACATCTGATCGTTATGTCTCCAAAAATCATCAGTTGCCTCCTGTGAAATGCCGTGTACTGTGACACCTGCCACAGCGCCGCTCACTCAATGTTGATAGTCTGTCCAGGTGAGTGGAGGGGGCGGGGCTTAGCCACAGGTCAGTCGAGAAAACATGGCAGCATTTTTGTCAAAATACATAACTTTCCTGAGATTAGATTGTGTTTGTGAACTATCAGTTGTTTTATATTAGTATATTTGCTTCCTGGCTTATCAGTATCTAACTTTAAGACAGAAACACTCTCGTCATAGATTTAATCATTTATTGCCACAAATGGAAATATGGTTATGTTTGGCGCTGAGGACTCTGCTCTTGAGGTGCTCCCTGGATTAGACAAGCAGCACATCACATCACAGTTAGGACACAGTGATATGTCTTCTGTTATCAGCCTACAAAGCCCAATCATTGCTATCACAGCTGTTTCCACAGGCTGACTTTGCTCTCCATTTATAGCAAATTCACTTTGATATGTAAAATTGGTGCACTGCTCCTTTTACGTCTGAGTCATCTGCACAAAAGGTCTTTCTGTGAGCTCGGCCGTTCACCTGCCTCAGTGAGTGATACGGGAGCTAACCATGGCTGCAGTGTCCGCAGTATTTCACTGTATAATATTCTTTCCATGTGAAAGCCCATCAAATTGCGGTTATATAATAGCAAGGCTCTGAATAGAAAAGCAGTAAATTAACTGACAGCTGTCATGAGCCGGAGCCTTGGAAAGTAGAGGTAAGGTCAGTGAAGTTGAGAATGACGTCCTGTCAGAGAGCAGCGCAGCCCTGAGCCAGGAGAGCGCCGTGACAGTGAGTGATAAACTGAACATCACTGCACGGCACCTTGCAGTCTATACTTTAAATCCTCAACTTCCACGAATTGAATGTGACTCTTTACTGGTGCAGGTTCGACTCTGTACTGGTGTGATGCACTGGAGTTCATGCTGTGCTTCACTGGAACCTTTTTCTTTTACATAAGTTATTGAAGTCAGTATAATGAAATATATTTATGTCGGCATTAATCAACACGGTTCAGTTTGGCAAACCAAACTGCATTTTGTCGAATTAATGTTTGTCAGTTGAGTTAGCTCGACACAAGCCTGATTAAATACAAATTGACTGTTACATTTAGTATAAGCTCCTCCTCCTTGTGTACAAAGCCCTAAATGGACTCAGACCAAGCTACATTGCTAACTTGTTACTATTTGCCTCCAAGAACTAAATATTTTTCGTATCGGTTCACTTTAGCCTTTAACTAGCTCTGGCTGCCCTCATGCAGGTCTGAAACTCTTTTAAAATGTTGTATCTCACTTTATTTTCTGATTTATTTTTTTAAGTTATATGATTTTATGATGTCATTATTTATGACTATGACTTTTTCTTTTTTTAGATTTTAGGATTTATGGTTTTGCTGTGATCATTGGGCGGTGGGTTTGATGAAGGGGATGGTCGTGAGTTCTGGGTGGTAGATTCTGGGGCAGCTGTGGGTCGTACCTGGCACAGACAATATTGAGGGCGATAGTGAGGTTAAATCTAGAGAAGACATTTGGTTAATCAGTGTCTGTTGGTGAGTCTGTGCCTGGTGGGATCAAAGGCTCTGATTATTTATGACCTGGAGGCCTATGTTATGACCCAGGTCATTATTTTTGGCCCACTGCGAGTCAGAGGGTTTTTAAACCTTCAGCAGACTGAAGCTCTTCCCTCCTTTCATCTTTTCACCACCAACAAAGCCAGAAGTAGACTTAGATTGTGTTTGTGATATTGTGTGTCAGTACCTGCAGGCAAAACTCCTCAGCCTAGTAAATTAGTGTGTGAATTTTGATAACTCTGTTAAGTGGGAGAGATCTTCGATTGTTGTTGAGTAGGTGAGTAGTGTTGTTTTTTAACAGCTTTATGTTTAGGATAATTAGTAGGTTTTTCTTGTATCATTTTTATAAATAGAGCAGTTAAATCAGTTTTAATCCATCAGTTATTGTCCTCTTAATAGTAACACTCAGTTTGGTATTGACGTAATTGAATTAAATAAGGGCAAGGTGGTTTTATTTGTACAGCTAATTTCATACAGCAGGGTAATTCAAAGTGCTTTATAGAGCAATAAAATATTATACATAATGAGGATACAGATTTACAATAAAAGAGTTAAGAGAAAAAATTATAAAGCAAAATTAACTTACAATATAATAACTACAATAAAAGTTCTGACAAGGTGCAAAGATAAAGAGATCATTTAAAGTGATTTAAAATTGAGTTTATAAAATAATTTTGCTGTTACTAGAGTATAAATTTAAGAAATTATTTTTTGAATGTATAATGAGAGTTCCATATTTAGTTTGTAAAACAGTCTAAAAAAAATCAATCCACTGATTTAAATTCAATTTGTCTTTTGCAGTAGTTTCAACTCTGGCATTATTGACTAAATCCTATTTGTCTTGTGTAATCTGTTTCGTACAACCAACATGATTTGCTTTGACTCGGAAAAATTAATTAAGTTGAACCAATTTAATATTTATCCAAAAATTGTGGTGATGCTCAGTGGCCAAATTATTCTAAGATATTCTGACTTATTAAAATATCAAAAATGTTTTAAATTTTGACCATGTTCCTAAAATAAGCTGTCAACTGACTGAAACACATTTTAATATATCAAATGTAATTTTGTATGTGGAAAAATTTCTTTATTTCATTGTCCGCTGACCCCATGAATATTTATTTAGAGTGTAGGTTTAGAAAGTCGAGAACTGCCCATTAGTCCGACCGTATTAAACAAATTGTTTCGAAGTCCCGTTGTTCCAAAATCATCATGATAAGGTCTGGTTAGGTTTAGGCACAAAAACCACTTGGTTAGGGTCAGGAAAAGATCATGGTGTGGGTTAAAATGAAAAAGAAAGTGACAAACACATAAGCCGTGAGTCTGCTTTGCCTCAAGCCTTTCCCAGCTGACCCAGAGCGGTCGCTGTGACCATCAAGGAAGAAATACGCCCGCCGGGAGCCATTCAGCACCGCGGACCATCGGACTAATGTGCTGTCGGACCAATGACATGGACCCTAGAAAGTCAGGGATGTTTAAAGGTACTGTGCGCCCAAAGTTCACTTCACCCACAGAGGTATCTTGCATTTGAACTTACAACATTATTCAAACAGAACCGGTTTCATAGCTGCTCTGAAAAATCCACAGAGCTCATAATGAACAGTTTTCACAGGGACTTCTTTTGTTCGGCTTTTTAATAGGTAAACATTACTCGAGGTGAAAAACATTTTTGTTTTATAATTTGTGTGAGCCGACCTCTTGAAGGGCACCATCCCACCTCTTCACTCTTCGCTTTACTGCCTTCTCTCTATTTGTTTTTAAGCAGCAGGAAATAAAGAGTATTGGTAGCAGCCTGAGGCGATGGTTAAATCCTGCTAATGTGCATCAGGGGTCATGGCATGCATCATATTATAATGTAACACTGGTCTCACATTGCAGTGAGAATCTAACCTCAGATTTATAAGGGCACGGTGTGAATCTTTCAGCTGTGTTTTGCAGTAGTTAAAGAACTAATATCACCAGTGAAGCAGTCAGTGTTCTAACATAGACTGACACTGATTAGCAGCCAAACAACAATAAAGAGCCCCGGGCTTTAGCAACAACCCACATTAGCTTATTAGCTAATGTCTTATTATAATACTTACATATCTTTTAAAGAAACAAAGTCTTATCAGGCACTTGAGCTGGTTGAATAAGTGACCACACAAGAGAAACAGTGTTGCTGATGTCAGTTTGCAGGGTAGCTCATCAGCTGTGTTACACAACTTAAAATAGTCTGAAGAAAATGTTGGCTCTGTAAGTTTCTGCAAACAACAAGTATCTCACGTTTGCATGCTTCATATGTGTCGTATCAATGTTTCGAAAGTAACGTAACATATCAGCTGACTGTGTCATATGGTGGTGAAGAAGTTGGTGGATGCCAAGCTGCTCTTTGAGATCAACAAACACCAAAATCTGTTGTGATTTAGTGAGTCACTGTTGGGTCGCTGTTAGCCAGCGGCCATAAAAAGCAGCTGTTAATTCAGCGAGACATTGCTGCATTTGTGCCCAAAACTTACCTCAAATGAAAAATAGTGTTGTTGAAACATTAAGTTTGAACGTAGCTATCATAGTGTGCAAACGTAACATATTAGTGGTCTGCAACAGTTTTTCTGGTGATTGGGTTGCTTTAAAATTCGACCTGAGAAAAGATCAACATCAGTCAGTTTAGATGCTAAATTATGGTCCTTTAATCTTGACAATTTCTCACCTGACTTCTCCATCCTCTTTCCTATCTGACAAATATGACACACCCACTGGTGTCTTCTCAGTTTCCCTGCCGTGTTTTTGGTGCAGCTAAGAACCAACTTTTTGGGTTGTTCGTAAAGATTCTCAGTCATCCGGGTCGTGGTAATCTTAAGTGCTAAATCGAAGGCAACTGGACTTGTTTGAGTTTCTTGAAGACGTTACACCTCTCATCCAAGAGGCTCGCATCCAAGTTGTGTTCACACGAAACGTAACGCAAATTTTCACGTTGCATTACTCGCCCCGATATGAACACGAGAATATTTGGTGTTGACTTGCTTCATACGTGTGTGAAATTGTGCTAACATGCAAAACTAAGACTCAAATGTTTTCACAGTTTACCAGGTAATCCGACCTCCTCATTCACTTTCCTCCAAGTCAGCTATTTTTTAATCACGGTGTCATACTGCTCGAGGTAGCCACAGACTGATACGATCAGCTTCTCCATTTTTTCAATAAATGAACTTCTGGTACGTCCTTGGCGTCAAGAGGGTATCAGTGCTGATTGGCTATCGTGGCATGAATTGGTCACATAAACTCAGATTTTTCAACTCTCACAAACAAGCATATGGTGCAAACTCATGCTTCTCACGTCATCCATGCAGCTTCATTTATACTGGGTCCAATTGTATCTTTACATTGACTTTACATGTAATTCACTCTTGCAAATCACTTTATTTCCACCCGGTGTACAGGACATAGTTCCAGTAACTCCCTCCAGGATAACACACTGTTGAACGTCATGTAAATAAAACATCTTCAGGGGTGATATTTGCCTCTAGCTTTGAGGAGACAAATAAGCATATTTCCCCAAAATGTTGAACTGAACCTTTAACGTCTTGAATAGTATTTGGAGCACGAGGAGAGGGAGAGAAAATCTACAAGAGCTCAGATAAAAACGTTGGATATGAAGAGGAAAAATGTGTGAAAATGAAGAGTGAAAGAAGGGTAGCAGAAACAGGAGAGGGGGAGGTACGGTGTTTGTGGATGCTGTCACCCGTGTTATTTATCACCAGGACAGGTACAGATATGGAATCTTAGCTTCGCAGCCTCATTACACATTCACTCCTTCTCAAACGCTCACACACAAACACACACTTTTCATTAACATTCACGCAAACTTTGTCTCCCTCCATCTTTCACCCTATCGCTTTTGTTCTCTGCTGTCTCTCTAACCCTCCCTCCCTCCCTCTCTCTCACACACACACACACACACACACACACACACAAACAAACATACATTTCAATTAAACCAGAGCTCAGCATGATGAATGTGGTTACCTTTTAATTTCAATTATAGTGGCTGTTTAGCTAGCTAGAAAGCTGTTGTGTGCTCATGCAACATCCGCCAAGCGATGGCTCAATTACAACACACAAAGTGCAGGAGCCGGTGCACACCGAGGCACGAGCACACATTGGCAAACACACGGGCAAATATACACAGCGGCAAATGCACACGGACAAGGCACACACATGCAGGCACATGCACACACACAAAATTAGATTAGCTAATTTAGTTCTTGTCTGGACACATTTTTCACCTCCATCTAGCTGACGGCTGTTCTAAAACCTATTTAGAATTTCCACAGGGCAGCACCGCATCTCAGCAACTACTGACGATGTGCGGAAACTAATAATTATTGCCCCAAATAGAAGTGTTGTTTATTCATTTATAAGTAAAAGACGTCATACATGAGAAATGATGGTGGAGGGCAGCATTATCTCATGGGATTCAGCTGAAATGAATTTCTGGTAGGCCCCATTTATGCCAGCACAAGTCCAAAGACGCAGTGCGTTTTGAGTTTGTAACCTACTTAACCAGCACGTCGACTCCTCCTTTTTTTTTTTTAACTGTATTCACGTGGGAGCATTTGCTGAGCATGCATGTACTGTTTCAGAAACATATATAAGGTGCATATTCACACCTGAGAGCTGCCCAGGACAACCACAGCCTTCCTTTCATGGATTTGTGGATGTTTCTAAGACTTTCCAACCTGAATCACACCAAGGAGCCACTTTAAAAACATTCAAACCATAAAAGAAACACAGGGTACTAATATCCAGCATTTGCCCATATGAAATTAACCTGTAATTGCTGATTAATGGCTCATACAGCTATGACCCATCCTGTTCTGAGAAATTTGCTTTTTGGAAAGATGCACTCACCTGCTGTCTCATGGCCTTTTCACACCTGTCAAACTTTAAAAAATGAACATGCCTTCTAGTTGTGTGAATCACCTTTACACACCAACTCCAAACCTTTAATCCATCAGTAAGGTTTTGGGAACAGGTTCTGCATTTTTGCACCTGTCAAGAGTCAAGAGTGGAAAACACCTTCTCACTTCCAACTCGTCAAATACCAGCGATTTGTCATGAATCTTGGTGTCATAGCCTGATACACAGGCACACTTTTTGTGACTGTATGATACGCACAAGATGCATCTGTTTTACCCCCAAATTCCACCAGATGCGTGTTGGTTGCGTCTGTGCTCCAGAACGGCAGCTGAGCCGATACGTTTCAATTCTAGTCAATGTGTGTGTTTCCACCGGCTGCGGCTGTGCTGCGTTCCAGCTCTGTCACAGCTGCGACGCTCCGCGGGATACGCAGGACTTCTATTTTTGCTGGACGCCGGAGCACAACGCAGCAATTCAGCACAGAGCAGATCGTGCGGGGCAGGAAGTCGTGCACAGAAACAAAATAAAAGATCCGGCTAATTTTCAAAATAAAGTACACTGTGTTGACGGCGGATCATATTTCCCTGCACTACACCTTGAAAACGTCGTAATGGGCGGAGGCAGGCCTGAAGTCAACAGGTCAGAGGTTTCCAGACGTCATTTCACCCCGTTGACACCATGGACGAGGAGATGTTAATCACGGAGGTGCACCCAGATGTCTTCCTGCTGCTCCTCTGGTTTTGTGGTTCTGTTATAGAAACTACATTTGTTATATGCGATTATACGTGAATTGTGAGATCATGGGTCCTCGTGACTCCCGCTGTCCAGCAGAGCTGCACCGCTTCACACAGCAAACGCAGCCAGTGGATGTCAGCGTCAGACACAGAAGCAGAGAGACATTTTTCATGGTGGTATGATGCAGCCAACTCGGCTGCAGTTTGTAACACCACTGACAACATCCATGATATAAAGAGCGACAAAGTCTCACTGCAATGTAAAAGAAATCCAGCGCTTGGTGAGTGACTTCCAGCATCAGACACGGACAAAAAAAGCAGTCCTTTCACATCGGTGACACGCGGTCGGTCGCCGTTATTGTTTAATGGTGCCCAGTGGCGTCAGGGGAAACACGGTGGGACAATAACAAGAGTTAAGGCTGCAGAAGTCTGAGTGGGCGGGTGGAAGGAGTGGTGGACGGATCCAACAACCACCGACACCACCCAGGAAGCCAGTGTTCACTTTGTTTTTTAAGTTATATTTTTATTAAGGGTTATAGCAGTCAGGAGACACGGACTGAAGAGAGTAATCTCTGGAATATTTAATCTTTGTTATCTTTTGAAAGGACATAGAGGGAGCTTTTGTGGCCTCCTGTCAGTCGGGAAGTAAAAGCGAAGACATGTTATTGTTGGGAGGTGTATGGTCTTTGGGAAACCCAAAAAAATGACAATATGGGAACATTATACTTAGAGTATTTTTGACATAGTGCAGAGGCTGTTCTGCCAAAAACAGGATAATAATGGACGCAGCTGTCGGTGATATTCTGATAGATTTGTGACAATTGAGCTTTGGGACATTAAAATTAATTTAACAGAATCAATTCAAGAACACAGGTAAGAGAAAGCTGACTTTAAACTCACCAATCATAAACATCATGGTTAGCTGTTGTTGAATAAATGTCAGTATATGTAATTATAGAGCCAAGTTGTCCAATTAAGATGTCTTGAAATGCAGCATTTTACAGACCTCTCTTTCCCTCTGTGTGACAGCTATGGCAATGGATTTCTTTAGAGTGAAAAGTGAAATTGAGAGTGAGGCAGAGAGCCAAGAGGAAAGAATTGATACAGCCAAACAGAGAGGCAGGCAGGAGAGATCGAGGAGGAGCAGGACCGACTCAGGTAAAGAGAGGAAAATAGAGACGGAGACAGAGAATGGGAGAGAAATAGAGACACCCAACGGCAGAGAGAGGCTGTCACTTCAGCAGCAGCAGCTATTAAACCAGTTTATATTGCTGCTGTGCCACCTGACAAAACATTCAAAAACAGGGAAATGGCTGGAAAATAGGTCACACACACACACAGAGTGATATTCACACTCACAGCGTGCGCCATCACCTGCGGAGTCAATTGAAGAAGGCTGGAATAAATAAGTGCACACACACACACACACACACACACACACACACACACACACAGAGCAGTGTGTACGCCACCTCCAGAGTCAATCAGAAGAAGAATTGCCCTAACTAGACACATGCCTCAGGATGAAAGAGCTCTCAGGGCACATTCTGTTATTTCTAACCAGCAGTGCTGTGCTTCTCACATGCGCACGTGATCTCTCCGTCTCACACGCACACACATGTATCCACAGTGTGCACTCCATCCTCGCAACTTGTTTCCTATGAAATCTGACATGAAAAATGTTTGGAGGGTCTCAGCGCAGCTCGTTTGGTGGGAGGTGGGAGAGCAAAGACGAGATAGAAAGTGATGCGGGAGAATTGTGCCCATGTTCCTCTGTCTGTTGACTCTCCTTCTTTTTCCTGTGTTTGTGGTTGTTTTTCATCTTAATCCCTGATCACCTCGACAGCACAATACTCAGACACAAAGACATATCTGTCAGGGTCGTCTTCTTCCTCACTGTGTTTGAAATCTCGGCTGCAAACTGAACCCACCTCCATCAATGCATCTTTCTGCTACCAGATTAATCCCAGCCATGAACTGCAGGATGTGTGTCAGCAGAGGGTTTCTAAAGGGGGAGTGACGTTCAGGTCTTTGTTACTGAAGTATTTGTGAGGAAGCTTGAATGTGTCTCGGTTAATACAGACAGTATTTGAGTGTTCTGAGACAAGTCCAAGACAAATCTCAAATTTCGACAGAGTACGTTTCAGGTCAAGCTTCAAGTCCTCAAAACAGACCTGATGTGTGTTGTAACTCTTCTCTCCAGGTTATGTTTCTGCTTCTTGACAGTAACATGGATAAGTCAGAGTTTACAATGAAGAAATCCTAGTTGTCTCACATTAGTTATTTCTTGAGAGAAATGTTGAGCTTTTCAAATGATGATCAGTAAGCGTGTGGTCGTAAATCAGCCCTTAAACCTGTCAAGCACTGCTGGAGACATGACACACACAGATCCTGATTTCTAAAACATGAATTAACCTCACTAGATTAAAGATAAAAAAACATAATGACTAAAAGTTCACCAAAACGTTTTGAATTTTCATCAACTAAAACTAAAAAACGATTAAAAAATGACTAAATTGTGACTAAAACTAGTAAACATTTTCATTTCAAGACTAACCCCCAATTTCTACATACTCCGTGTGCGCCACGCTATGCAGCGACGTGGATCTGGAGCCACCAACGGCGCGTACCCTCGCCTACTGGATGCGTTTCTGGAGCATCGTGCCATGTAGCAGGGCTGTAAGCTCACACGTGGAAACTGCGAAATCACGCAATAAAAAGCACCACAATAAAAAGCACCATTCACTCCCAAAACTCCAGGTCTTCTCCTTTCGGTTTGTATCCCTGTAGAAAGGATGTGTGGTGTCATACAAAATATTACGGTTTCCAATTCAACTGTGAGCTACTCCTCGTCCACCTTTCCTCAGACCCTCGCACTGACTGACAACTTGTGCGACAGGATGTGACGTGATTTTTAAAAGAGTTGAGAGTTTACAATCCGTAGGCCGCGCATTGTGTTGTATTTTGAAATTTACCAGATGCTGTGTGCGTTCAGCTTCCGGTTTGGTGCGATCTGAGCTGCATGGCTTGATGTGCAATGGACACGCAGTCACTGAAAAATAGACCTGGCGCGTATCGTGGCAATAAATATCAAGTAATTGTTTTAATTTTGACCTGATTGTATAAACTGCATATATTCTAATCCTCACTTCCTGTGGGCTACAGCAACACTAAACCCCTGAGCTTGCCTGAGAAGGACTAAATGCACAAAGCTGCTATTTTCAAATATCCCATGGAGAGAGACTCTCACTGCAGCCTGTTCTATTTTGTTCTGAAAATGTGGGCGTGCAGCCTCGTTCTGTGGACGATAAACCAGGTGCAGACTTCCATCTGTGTCACCGCTGATGAGGAAATACAGCGAGTGCTGGACGGAGCAGTGAGTGACAACAACCCCGCCCACATTTAAGAGACTGTCTGAACACACCGAGGGTCTAGGTACCATGTCTGAAGGCTCACTGCTGGTTCCAAAGGTGCTGGACTGAGAGGGTTTGGTGGAAAAGGGGCTTAACTCACTCACTCTCACACCATCAGGAGCGATTCGAGGTTCACTGTCTTTCCCAGTAACACTTGACATGTAGACCAGGGCCTGAGGTTCAACCACCAACCTCGCAATCAATAATCTACACCCATCAACCAAAACATTAAAATCACTGACTGGTGAAACATTGATCATCTCGTAACAATGCAATGTTCTGTTGGAAAACCTTGGGCTCTCACATTTATGTGGGAGCCACCTGACACACTCCACCCACCTAAACACCAGTGCAGACCACGTACAACCCCTCATAGCATCAGCACTCCCCAGTAGTAGTGGCCCCCCAGCAGGTTAATGTGCCATGCCACACTGAACAGAGACCTCAAGGTGTCGACCTGGCTCCAAAGTCCCATCTGCTGGTGCCCCAGCTCACGACCCAAGGGACTCAAAAGATCTGAAGCCAACATGCTAGTGCCAGACACTGTAGGACACCCTCCAGAGCCAAGTCTGGTCCAAGGTGGACCCACCGTGGATCAGGGGTACCTCTGGGGTAACAGCATGTCCCACAAATATTTGATTAGATTGGGATCTGGGGTATTTGGAAGCAAAGTCGACACCTTGAGCTCTTCGTCCCGTTCCTGGGGTCATGCCTGAGCAGTTTTTGTGATGTCAAGTCGCATCCACATTAATGCCAGGACCAAATGTTCCCCAGCAGAACACTGCACTGCAACAAGAAGATCAATGTTCACTTCACCCGCCAGTGGTTTTAAAGTTCTGGCTGATGGGTGCACCTCCTGAGCCACAGCCGCCTTCCTGTTGCTGTCTTACATGAATGATTTCACCAGGTCATGACTTACAAGGTTACTGCAGGCAGCAGCTGCTCCTCTGTGTTGTGACGCTGTTCCTTGCGATGGAGCCAGAAACCTCCACACCGTTCAGCGAAGAGATGATAAAAAGAGCTACAGGTCCAATCACCACTGAGATTTCATTCCTGTTAACAAAGTGTTGATTAGACAGGCCTCCTCTGTTAAATGTGATCAACTCCACACATGGACTGCTTAATGGATTGCAATCAATTTAATTGGATCTTGGGGTAATTTAGACTGTAAACACACATTTACGACACGTGCAGTTTCACATGTAGCCGCACACACACCAGTGCTTCCTCTCCAAACTCAGAGAGAGACAAACACACTGTTTGGTAGACAGCTGCCCTGTACGCTGCTGAATAGCTGCTCTTCTTTCCCATTGCTCATTATACTCTGTGTTGGCTTAATGGAGACGTACAAATGCATTCTCATTAGTCGAGCTGAGTGAAACATGTTGATAATAGGAAGATGATGAGGTGTGGTGGATATGATGAGATCTGCAACCCACTTCTATCACCTAAATTAATCGATAAACATGTTCTGGCTCAAGGTGAAGATAAAGAAATCACCTGGGTTTATATATGTGTGTGTTTCGTGTGTGTATACTTTGGTCTGCATGCTTTGAAATGTGCACATGGAGGGTCATGGGAGGTGACCCAGTTTCTGCAGGTTTATCCAGACCCCACTAAACCCTCTCTCTCTCTCTCTCTCTCTCTCTCTCTCTGTGGACTTCCAGTAGTGCCGCCACAGCTTTTATTAAAATGAAGGCTCTCATCCCCAGAGAGAGACAGAGAGGGGATGTTAAGGGGTTGGGGATGTGGTGTTGGAGGTGGTCGGCACATCACTGCATTGTAATATGTTCTGCAGGAGCCAGGCCAGGACAAGGCTCCAAATCAATCTACTTTACTGTCCCCCTGACAGGACGCTGGCAAAATGCTGGTTGGATACATTCAGAGAGCTGGACTCTTCACACGCAGTTTTGTTTCACTTTTCTGTTCGGGTTGGTGACAACCATCGAGATGACTCATCAATCATGGATGTAAAAACAGCAGTATCGACTGTTTATCTTTCTGTGGTACGTTAAATTCTGTGTTTCTGGCAAAGCAGTTGTTTGTTTGACCAAAACTAATAGCAAATATCACAGATGCTACTGAAGGCTCCACTATCATCAATATCAATATCAATCAATAAATGTGGCATATATAGGTGCTCTGATATGTTCTCCCCGTGTCAGCGTGGGTTTCCTCCAGGTGCTCCGACAGGTTCTCCCCGTGTCAGCGTGGGTTTCCTCCAGGTGCTCCGACATGTTCTCCCCGTGTCAGCGTGGGTTTCCTCCAGGTGCTCCGACATGTTCTCCCTGTGTCATTTTGAAAGTAAGATGCTCAACACTGTCAGCAACTTTCTAAGGTGACAGGTCTGAGGTGTAGCCTACGTCTTTGAGGTGTTGTTGAGTTCCTCAGCTTCCAAGTGGCAAAAAAAATCACTTAACAAAAGACAGTTTTTCTCTTCCTTGTTGACTGACAGATATTTTGACTTTATTGAATGACCTCGAAAAGCTTTTGAAACACTAGAGACAGAATAACAGTCATCCAGTGCTGCTTTCCAACTGAGTGCACACCTTCAGAGAGTGAACTTTAAAAAAGTGACCAGTTGCCACCAAGTTTTGCTTTTTAGAGGACGAACGAGTTAGCAAAGCACAGAACTGACACAGAAACATCTCTCTGATACGTCGCCTCTCCTCTCTGCACTTTGTTGGGGTGCACTTCTCTCCTGTTATTGCCTGTTTGCAGAGCAGAGCGAGCGCTTGCTGCAGTTAGAACAGAAAACTGGCACTGTCTGACAAAAACCGTCACTCCCTCGCTGTCGTCCTCACTTCTCACTCGCTGACAGTGACAACAGCAGCACTATGTTTCACAGACTTTCTCTACTTTGTCATTTTCTTTCTCTTCCCCTCTTTGTCTTTCACCACTTTCTCTCTTGCCTCCCAGTAACTGACACTTTGTCTTTGTCATGTTACCGCTCCCCGCTCCCTTCCTTCCCTGAAGTCATCCCTGTTTCTCCGTCTCTCTCCTTTTTATTGACAGCTGTCCCATAGCATCAGCGAACAGGAACAGTCTCCAACCGTCTGTCCTTCCCTCCTTTCACCAAATCCTACACCTTCTCTCCTCCTCCTCCTCCTCCTCCTCTTCCTCTCTCTTGATATTGACAGCTGTCACGGAGTGTTGATGCAGGAAAATCCTGTTTTTCTGTGACAACCGTGCTTATTTTGGTTTTGCCGCCTTTGATTGGATCCCACAGCGGGATCTGCCATCCAGTGTGATGAGTCAGAGAGAGAGCACATTGAGTCATTCTTCATCTTTTTCTTCTTCTACGCCGCCTCGTTCTTCCCTTACTCCTCTTCCTCCTCCTCTCTTTTCCATCCTCCTCCTCCTCCTCTCAAGGATTTACTGTCATTCTTATATTTGCATTTAGTGTAAATTCTGTACACGAGTGTGTGTGTGTGTGTGTGTGTGTGTGTGTGAGAAATGTTCCTCTTTTCCGCAATCAGTAATGCATGTTGACAAGGTTTGAAGTGAGCGCTGGCGTAAAGACGTGTCCCCGCATGCCTCCATGTCTCTCAGTCTCTTTTCCCCATATTTTTGGTTCATGTTTTATCATTGGCTCCAGAGTGTCAGCCACTGACAATAATCCGACTGAGGTTTTATTCCCGTTAAGCTGTATACAGTCATGATTGGTACCCTGGGACTGGGGGTCCCTATTGGCATAAATAAATCGACTGAACGAATATTATTCTCAGACATAAATGAAAATGTCACCACGTGTGACATTTGTGTAAAAATCAACTGCTTGTGTTTTATCTGGTGGTCTAAATAAAGTTGAACTGAATTATAATGTTTATAAATGCCGACCCAAAACCAGGATGAGGAGGAAATTTAGCAAGTTTTTGTTCATGTTAACACACTTCCTTCCCACACTTCCTAGCTTTAGGCCTTCACACAAGGCCTTTTTCTTTCTTAGTCAAGGGTGATTTTTCTAAACTTTTGGGCATCAGTCAATCATGTTGCACCTATACTTAGGGTCACCCATGGCAGTAAGGTTGAGGGGGAGGTGCCAGACGAAGTGCGACTCAAGATAGACCCCAGCAGCAGAGCAGGCGGCGGATGGTGTCTGGGTAATGCATGGACTACCACAACGGCTGTGATGGTGGAAGAAGGCTGCAGCAGAGGGGGGCTTCCAGCCGCCATGGAGTCCATGCCGTTTCAAACAGGCCTGCCTCTGTCAAGGATGGTGTGGTGGCCGTCTGTGCACCAGTCGCCTCACTTTAAAGAGGTCACGCAAGGGAAACTTCATTGTGCCACTTTCCATGAAGATCATCTCTAGCAGGCTGCCAGAATCAAGCAGCAGCAAAGGAAGGAGAGACTCTCCACCAAGCAGGTCCCCACACATCCCACCGCCAGCGCCCAACATCTCTGTCCACACTGCGAGACAGTTTGTGGCTCCAGAATTGGCCTTTTCAGCCGTCTGAAGACTCACAACAAGGACACAGAGAGAGGACCATCATACTCATACTATTTCTTTTCTATTTCTTTTCATCATTTCACATTTTAGTTTTTAAATTTAGCTCATAGCATCCATTCTCAATTTAAAGCGTGTTGTATGTCCGGTGACTGCATTTGAGTCGAGCCCCTTCCCCCCTCCGTCTTTAACCTCCCTGTCAGAGCCACCACAGGTGACAAACACAATTTGAGCGCCCTGCAGAGAAACATCCACGTCTCCCTGATCTGCCTTCATGGACAGCCTGGTAACGATAGCTTTGAGCTTTGCTGCTGTTTGTCACTGTGGCGAAATGAAACTATTATAAAAACATCTGAGTACAGCCAGTTTAATTTCAGCCATCACCCACAACTGAGCTCAGCAAGTAAGCTAGTCTGCTGCCTGTTGCTTTTGTTTTCCTTTTCATAAATAAATACATTTCAACTTTAAATTGATGCAGAAAAATTCACCAGAAGGCAGGAAATTACATGTTTGCGGCTCCAAATTTCCTGGAGGAGGACTGCAAACTACAAATACGTTACATTTGCACATTATTATGAAGCAGATACATTTAAACTTTTCGGTTCAACAACATTTTTGTAAGCGTGTTGTTATGTTTAGGCACAAATACCATTTCCCTGTGTTAGGAAAAGGTCATGTATTGGCTTAAAATACATTTGAGGGACACAATCCTAGAAGGAAAGGCAGTAAGAAAAGTCAACTGCGTTTTGTGGCATCGCCCCACACGGGCTGCTACAAAACACCCACGCTTGTGTCTTAAAACGCAGATGGAAACAGTAATGACTAAAACACAATCAGTTTTGTTTTCTGTACGTCTTGAATGGTGCTCTGCAGCTATGCAGTCATCTCGCCATCGACCATCCCCTCCACCTCCCAAAGACAAAGGCAGCTCATGCACTGCGTCACTTTAGAAATGCTGATATTATACTTATGAAACAGGAAAATGTATTTGTGCTTTTCAGACATGTATAATGTCATCATTTTCTTCTGGCGGCTCGGTAACCTGAATCAAGACAACTGGCAGGACTATATCTACAGTCATGGAAAAAATTATTAGACCACCCTTGTTGTCTTCAATTTCTTGTTCATTCTAATATCTGGTACCACTAAACGTATAATACAATGAACACAACAAAAAATGCAGCTGGTCACATAATACTTTATGTCCTATTTGACATTCTTAAGCTTAATTGATTCCCAGGGTATATAAGAGGCCATTTCATGTCACAAACAGCACTGCACATGCAAAGGCCTACAGTGGTTTCCTGCTTACATTCAAGCCGTAGCACAACTCAGAAGTTGTCAGCTCTCACATAATGCCTAAAACAAAAGAATTATGTGAAGCACAAAGGCAGCCATCTTGGCACTGCTGGAAATTGGCATGAGTGAGAGACAGGTAGCGAAAAAACTGAAGATCTCCAAGACAGCCGTTCATTACAACAAAAAAAACAAGCTGAACATGGCACTACCAAATTGCTACCTGGCCGTGGCAGGAAACGTCTTTCTACCCCACGAGATGACCGTGCACTCATCCGTTCCTGTGTCAGGAATCGTCGTCAGACCTCCAGGGACCTTAAAAATGAGTGGGCACTGTCGAGAAATGTGACTTGTTCGGCAAGGACAGTTCGAAACCGACTTGTTGAAGCTGGTTTGCAGTCACACAGAGCACGCAAGACGCCCTTCATCAATGAAAGGCAGAGGAAGGCCCGGTTACTCTTTGCTCGAGACCACAAGGATTGGACTGTTGATGATTGGGCTAAGGTTCTCTTCAGTGATGAATCCAATTTTGAATTGATGCCCACTCCAGCCAACTTACTGGTTAGGAGGAAGCCTGGAGAAGCTTACAACCCAGACTGTCTTGCCCTACAGTAAAAACATGGGGGTGGATCAGTCATGATCTGGGGATTGTTTCAGTCTGAGTGGAACAGGGCAAATGCAATTGTGTGAAGGCCGAATGAACCAGGTCATGTACAGGACTACCCTTGAAAACAGTCTTCTTTCATCAGCTGGAAAACTCTTTCCTGCCTCGAATGACTGGATTTTCCAACAAGACAATGCCCCTTGCCACACGGCAAGGTCAGTTAAAGCCTGGATGGAGAACCACAACATTCGCACCATGCCTTGGCCTGCTCAATCACCAGATCTTAATCCAATTGAAAACCTGTGGAAAATCATCAAACTCAAAATGGAGAACCACAAGCCCAAAAACAAAGAAAATTTGTTTGAATTTGTCCAACAGGAATGGGCTGCTGTGACAGCAGACAATGTCAGAAGCTGGTGGAGAGCATGCCAAGACGCATGGCTGCAGTCATCAAAAACAATGGTTATGAAATCAAGTATTAACTCTTGTGTGTATCATGTGTTTAAAGCAAACAGAAAAGAAAACATGGAATGCTTAAAAGTAGTGTTTTTGGTGGTACAATGCCATAGCTATTGATGTAAGAATTTAAGTAATTTTGGTTATTATCAAGAAAACCATGGAAAATGAATAGTTCTTAGTTCTTAAATTAAACTCTCATGAGCTATTTTTGTTGTTATCATTATAATTGTCCAAACAAATGTACCTTTATTTGAGCCAGGCATTAAAATTAACAAGAAATTGAAGAAAACAAGGGTGGTCTAATAATTTTTTCCATGACTGTATATCTGTCAGCAGCACGGATGATAGTCAAGGACTGAAACGTTTGCTGCTATTTTTTTTTTCTTTATCACTTTATTTGAATTTATTTTATTTATTTTGAGCACCAATAACCAGACATTGGTGTGCTGGTGTCTCTTTTGCCACCCTGTCTTAGTTTTTATCTAGAAATGCTGATTTAATTCTTAAATCAGATTTGAGCTACATTGAAAGTGAACACACTGAAACGTGATTGTTTCCTTTGTAACCCTTTCCAGAAAAAAGTAAGGAAATATAAGTTGACAATTAGGGATATGAATTGATAAGATTTTTCCAATTCCGAGTCCATTTTCGATTCTGCTTAACGATTCGGTTCTTTATCGATTCTCTTATTGATTCTCATGAAACAGGTCGATTGGCCTCAACTTCGTTTTACATCTTAAAATCTATATATCTAAAATATATAATGGGGATGAAAGAAACAGAAATATTCTGGTCAGAGGAAAACATGCAACTTTGACATTCTCTGACTTACAATTGAATAAATTCCCCTACCAAAAATCAGGGGCATCCACTGTGGCAAATGGGTGCAAGCCTTTCACCGCAAACCTAGTCACTGCTCTGTGACATTCATCTATCCTGGCCTGGTCGTTTTACTCTTCCCTGCTTTGGTGAAAGGAGAAGCTAGAGGTGGACATGAGCCAGAGTACTGCCGGCCTCTGAGCCAGTCAGACTCGCTAACATGATAGGCAGTGTCAGGGGAGTTTTACCTTCAGTATAAACAGCAGAAGACGTGCTAACGTTAACGTTAGCAGTAACTCCACTGCTGCCGCTGGTGCTGGGTTGAGATTCACTCACGTTATGATAATTCTGGAGCGGATCGAAAACGTGACATTCGTGTGTACAAATGTTTCTGCATATTGCTGGTATTTACCCTCTTTGATGAAACAGACGCTTTGCAAGCATTGCAAGTTGCCCTGTTGTCATCTCAAGCATTCCAGTCACCTGGGCGCCATGTTGCCTGTAGAATCAAAACAATGCAGCGCTGCGTAGCTTCTCAACAAGAACCAGCTTTCGGTTCCCATCCCTATTGACACTTGCGTCATGGTTGTGCTCTGTAGTTCAAACAATATTTTTGATGACCACCACCTTTAATATCTAATTTCAGTTTCAACATATCCTCACACATATTAGCGCCCCACAAATGGCGTAATCGCATTATGAATTTCATGTAAAGTTATGGAGGAAAAGTTTAGGAAAAGAAATATGGTGAAGAAGAATTTTAAAACACTAAAAATTGACTTGGTTTCTAACGATCCCAATCTTCAGTCTCCTGGGGGAAAGTCCTGTGTTGTTTGACCGATGCACCACCCCAACCTGCATCTGTACACCAACTTCTGCTCTTTAAACTACCTCCTTTTTCCTCCAGTCAGCACATTGGTCACATGAGCACAGCCTCCCCGATTATGTGGGTTATACATGAATTATGGTCCAGTTTTATTCATGAAGCCCAAAATCACAATTTGCCTCAGAGGCTTTACAGCATACGACCCTCTGTCCTTGGACCCTCACGGGGAAACTCCCCAAATAACCCCCTCAACAGGGTAATAATGGTACAGACCTCAGGAAGAGCGACTGAGGAGGGATCCCTCTTCCAGGACATTACTGGTGCGTTACTTGTCACTGGTATAGGTACAATCAGTGCATGAGAGCAGCCTGAATATGCAGCTCAGCAACTGCAAAACTTTGGTGAAACACAGAGAATGTGTGCTTGAATGAGACACAAGGAAAGTGAATCAGTCATCAACAGTGAAGTGTTTATGCTCAGACTGTGTGGACGTGTGCCCATCCCCCAAAGCTGGGCCAAAGGTGGCAGCCGTATGTGGGCCAGAGCCAGTTCACAATTGGTCCTCCGGTGCTGGAAAGGCATCTCCGGCCAATAAGATCCTGCAGGCTGTGAATCTGAATTAGCACTTAGTTCTCCAGAGTCCTCCCACTATTCAAGTGGGTTGACTCTAAATTGCGAGCGTGGGTGTGACTGTCTCAGCCATGTCACAGATGGGTGACCTGTGGAGGGTTTTCCTGCTCTGTCCGTGCAGGCATGTGGGACGTCTCAGGACTCTGGCATGACCCTGAATGGTAATGAGCAGGCTGCAGATTGTGACGGGAGCAGCGATTCATCACTTCAGAGCTTTAAATCAGACGCGAGTGGGAAAAGTAAAAGTTTTCTCAAGTGGCGCCGTGAGACACCGTGTTGAGAAAATTGTTTCAGGGCTGTCACTGAGCAGCTGGAAATCTATGATTCAAATTACATACAAATGTTTGGTTTCTTGAACTGTTTTTCTTGTGTTGGTCAGAGGACCTTCGAATAATTTACATCTTGGCAGCCATATCTTAAGAAATAGCTACCTGGCTCTTGTCATTTTCCCGTCTTGCTTTTGCAATCATCAGTACTATTTCAGATTTTTTCATGCAGTACCTTTAAAGAAAAGTTGGAAAATTGCCTTGTCTTTGTGCTGCCTTGTTGCGTCAGTCAAGCAATATGGCAGGCTGTGTGAATAAAGCAAATAAAGCAGCATGGGAGTTGAGATAACCTGTGTGTATATCTCTGTGTGTATGTGTGTGTGTGTGTGTGGTGTGTGTGTGTGTACGCCCGAGGGCAGCCCTCTGAACCCTCTATCTCTCCCTTTTCTCTTTCTCTCAGCGAGTATAAAAAGAATGTAGAGCAGGGTGGGACAGGAGAGAAAGCGATACTTTGAGTTTACAGCCGCTGTGAGCTGAATATAAAGCGGAGACGGAGAGGAGCTAACATCACCGCGCGCTGGATTTACTGCAATCATCTTGAAGAGCTGTCCTTGTTAATTATTGGCAGTGTAGCAGTTTATTATAATCAGAGGCATCCACTTTTTAAGGTCCACACGGGTCTGAGAATCTGAGGAGAGAAACAGCTCTACCTTTTTCACACCAGAACAAAATGAAGTCGTAAAAGTTTCCGAAACTGGATGAATTGCTTTGATTATTTATTGAGGCTTCTTTGGAGTTATTGGTGACATTAACATTGAATCAAATGACTGTGAATTGTTAAATCATCACTCACATAGTGCTGAAGCCATTAATAACTAAACCCAACTACAAAAGCAGCAATAAAGCAGAAATACCTTCAGGAAGCTTGTTTCACATATGCCTGGTTGAGATCAGGATAGCGGTCTGACATCAAATGGCATCGTGGAACTGTCATCAAGACCAACTTAATCAGTCCAGGTCAGGTCCAAGGCCTGGTCATGTTTAATCCAAACAAGAAGGCTCTCATGGCCAAGTCAAGACCAAGTTCAGAGCAAATCGAGTGGTGTTCAGTGGGCCTTTTTCAACTGTCGCTTTCGGTAACACTGACTCAAGCCATGGCGCAGCAATTTGCGTTTCCATTATCAGTTTAGACGCACAGTGCCACATCGAACTGCACCAGAGATGGACCAAGAAGGTAGCGGTGACATCTCACCGACCATAGCCGCCCCTGACAACTCGCTTCTCTCCCTCAAACGTGTGTGTTGTGAGACCAGAGAGAATGTGTTTTTAAAAGCCTCTGTGTGTTCAGCTCTCAGTATGTCTGTAGCTTCTCACTGAATCTCTGTGGTTTGGAGTTTAGTCTCTCTCCTGTGTCCTGATAACTGCTTTATTTTACTGTTTATGTTTGCTATCGGCCATATTAGAAGTTGTGTGAAGTTGCTGCTCGAAATCTCAACATTTCCTTAGTTTGCTGCTTCACAATAAAAGTTTATAAATTGCAACATAACATGGGACTTTTACTGTGAAGATTCTACAGGAAATGAAATGTGTTATCACTGAATTAGCAGAACTTTGTTAGCGACTTTTCTTCAATAAAGAAAGTCTATTAATTCAGCAGGAAGGAAGGTCTGTGTACTTCGCGGCCATTCGTTTTTCATTTCGAAATAACAAATTGAAACACGGAAAACCAACCATTATCCGTTTTTTGTTTTGACGTGACCAAACGAAACAGGAAAAAAAAAAACGATCCGTCTCCCGTTTTTTATTTGACAATAAAGAAAAGAAAAACAGAAAACGAATCGTTATCCATTATCTGTTATCTATGATCTGATTTAATTTGGGATATTTAAAAAAACCCTGTGGGGAAACTCCTTTCTCTATTTTTTGTTCATTTCTTCTCTGTGACCAGTAAGTCGCATTCATGTGGTGTCGGAATAATCGGAAAATGACTTTCCGACTGGGAAAATCCACATGAACGTCCGCTCATATCGGAAAAACAACTCGAAGATCATTTTGGAGCAGGAGCTGCTGACTTGACTGAAATTGACGTCACTTTCACAGAAAATTGGCGGACAAAAATGAATGTTTGGTCCATGGTAATAAAACTTTTTATTAATTCTCGTACTGCATATCATTTTTTGCGGACGTGTAATGTGTAATGTGGCATGCTGTTAGTTGCTGTCCATGTAGAGTTACCGAGATTAGTTTGAAAAATTATTTATTAGCATAACATGTCAGATAAAGCAATGTTCTAGTAGTTATAGGAAATGTACATGCTCTGTATGTACGTTTCATAGCTCTTATGTGCTCCACGAACGACCCGTCAAGAGATGTGTGTTATCAGAGAGAAAAAAAAGTGGTGGCTCGCTCCAGGTGAAAAATACAGAAAGGAATTTCCCACAGGGTTTTTTTTTTAATTCCCAAATTAAATCGGATAATGGATAACGATTCATTTTCCGTTTTTCTTTTCTTTATTATCAAATAAAAAAACAGGAGATGGATCTTTTTTATTTTGCTTATTCGTTTGGTCATTTCAAAACAAAAAATGGATAATGGTTGGTTTTCCGTGTTTCAATTTGTTATTTAAAAAAACAAACGAATGGCCTGCAAAGTACACAGACCGAGGAAGAGTAAAAGCAGAAACAGCCACGGCCTCAAAAATGCAGAAATGATTCTGTTGTTAAACCCGGTAATTATCACTGTGTAAAGTTTGCCGTGATGCTAACAGTTAGCTCTGTCACTGTGTGTGTGACTCTGTGCCAGGCATGAGCTCACACTCCTGCAGCAGTCATCTCATGATCAGCAGAGAGAGAGAAGGCCAAGGAGGAACTGAAGGAATCGATACGCTGCATGCAGCTCTACAATGAAATGAAACTTTACCTATTTTATACTGTCAAATTTATGTAAAGATGCCATGATTGAACGAAATTGCAAGGTTGCACAGAATTCAAAGGGATTGGCGAAATTTGCGTTGACTGTCGCCATCACAACATGCAGGAGAGACTGACGAGTACCTGGTGGAGACGTTTGAACATCTAGCAGCTGAAGTGTCTGCTGGATGTATGAGTGGATAATTGTTCGCTGAAGGTTAGCCATACACACTTGATACAGTAATTTCACTGAAAGGACTGTGGTTCCAAAATCATAAGAGAAGTGAAAGTGGCCTGAAATATATCGCATTTCATCTCAAAACCTGTGACAGAGATAAACGTTGATTTACTCTAGTTGATCTTTATCGACATTTCTTGCATCAGATTTTGTTTCGTTGGGTTTCTGACTAAATAATGTTAAACTACAGTCCTTTGACATCAGCTAACAAGACTGGAAAAGTCACTGAATGTGGTGCCACAGTTATCTCAGCCATCAAATCATTCAGATATCCTGTTCTCTTTTCCTGCAGCCAGGATGAGAATCAGCACCTCCGAGTGTGAGGCCTTTCTTCTCTGCCAGAAAACAGTGAATAGGCTCCTTTGGTTTGGGAATGAGCTGCTGCCCCACGTGGAGGACTTAAAGTGTCAGGGTCTTGAGTGAGGGCACGGTGAGTTGTGAGATAGCCAGGCGCATTAGGACGCCATCAGAATGCTGAGGTCATGTGTCGTCATGGTGAAGAGGGAGCTGAGCCTGCCCCCTAGTGAAAGGGATTGGTCCAATAAAAGTACTGTACGCTTGCAATCCCACTTTTTGTTGCGTATTTATGAACAGACAATATTCAGTCCATAGTTTCATTCCTAACCTAATTCCTATTCTGTCACGATCCGTCACAGAGCTCTGACAGTGCTCCTGTCACCCTGGAGGATCATAAAAGAGACGTACCAACGAACAAAAATGTGAAATACTGGCAAGAAACAAAAAGACAAGATCGTCTTAAAATATGAGGAAACAAGAGCAGCACTGAACAAGAGATAGGATATGCTTCAGAGGACGCACGCTGATGTGAAACACTTCTATCCCTAATGAAGATGATGCTAATTAAAAAGAATTAAACTCCTTAATCAACTAAACAACATGTGAGGGAACAGTGATGTTTGCTCTACCTCTGTTGTTAGTCTGCTTATATGGTGGGGAACACTTGAGCACGCTGCAGAGGTTCAGTGGGTGGTATAATCATCTCAAAAGCGCTGCTGTCAGTTTCTGCCAGTCTTTTAATGAAACAACAAAAAGATAATCAAGGAATGTTCTCCTGCATCCTGAGTACATGATTTAATGTAAGGTAATCGCTGCGGATGCTTTACATGATTCTAGAAATCCTGTTTTTCTTACATTGGTGCACCTCAAAGCACATTCTCACTCAGACCTCGTCACATATTGACGCTTGGTCACGGACTGTTCACACAGAGCTATGATGGGCAGGGAGCCCTCAGTGCGTTGGTTGTTGATGTTCTGCTGTGCCGTGTCAACAGCAGCCTGTTAAACGCACGCGTTTTCAAAATACACTTATTTTTTCACAGGAAATGTACAGTTTCAATACAGTCCATGACAAGCTTTCTTGGAAAATCAATTCCTAGAATCTCCGCTATTATGTTCTCCGAAAATTCAACGGTATTCCCATTTTTGCAGCCTTCAGGAAAGCTCCAAAATCGCAGGTTGTTACTTCTCCCTCTGGCCTCCAAATCATCGACCCACTTGCACGTTTGTACCGGAGGGTTCGCCTTGGCAGCCCCATCTGCGTCTTCAAGGAAGGAAAGCTCAGCTTTGGCATTATCCTGACGTTCTGAGATGACTATCAGTTTCTCCTCTGTTGCCAGGGTTGACTGTCTAATTTCTGACAATGCTGTTTTCAGAGTGACATGGCTGCGTGGATGGTGGCAATAACTATAACTCCCAAGTAACCCGCAGATTGAGTAAAGCTGAAGTAAAAAAAAATGTCACGTGGTGCCAGGAGCTCTCAGTCTAAGCAGCGTCCACCATGAAGCATCAGGCTCACAGTCTAAACATGTACTCATGCACATGGTTGGGTTTAGGAAAAAAGATCAGGGTTTGGCTTTACAATCTTATGGGAAGCAAATACCAGCCTCCCAGGTAAAAGTCAGTTGTTGTCCCGCTGCATCTTCCCCTGACGCTGCTGGGCGCCGTTAAACAACAGCAACCAGCCGCGTATCATGCTGACATGAAAAGACGGCTTTTCTTTGTTGGGGTCTGACCGGAAGTCACTGACCAAGCTCCGATATTCAAGGACTTTGGACCAGGTTTGGTGCAACAAAAGGCAAGGAGGAGGCTAAAATGGAGGAGATGTGATGATGGCAGAGGAGAAAAGGGATGCATTGCCCTCTCCTTTCCTGCCCCACCTCCTCCGTTCCTTTTGTGAATGTGATGCCCATGTTTCTGAGTGGAGGTCGATGACAGCTGACATTTGGACTTGAAGTTTGTGGGCCGTTTTAGCCATCTGCAGATTATATGTCCTCAGTTCTGTGTTGCGTCTTTTTCACCACATCTCCAGGTAGAAGACGAGAGGTAGAGAGAGGGAGGAGAGAAATAGAGCAGGGGGAGAGATGAATGGAACAAACCCAAGGGAGGAGTGTGAAATATGACCAGCAAGGAGCAGCGTAATGAGACAAGAGGAGAGGAAACAAGGAAAGACATGAAAGGAGGTGAGAAGAAGAGATGGAGGAAAGAGGAGGAATGTAGCAGAGGAAGAGGAGGTGGGAGGAACTGAGTGGAGAGAGAGAGAGAGAGATGCCTTCAGGTAGCCTATTTTCTCACCCTGCAGGAGAGAGACAGCAATTAGGATTGCTGTGTGTGTGTGTGTGTGTGTGTGTGTGTGTGTGTGTGTGTGTGTGTGTGTGTGAGTGTGTGACAGCGGGGTTTTTTTGAGTTCTTGAAAAGTAGGGAGCAACCCACTCCAGCACCCTACCCACGTTTCATCATCACTTAACACACACACACTCATGCACAGTTGGGTCTTGTTGCTCAGGCTTGTAGTTGTCGTGGTTTGACTTGAGCCACTTCAAGTTGAACAACCTGCTGCTGCTGCTGCATTATCTGGAACACACACTCACAAATGCACGCGTGAAAACATACAGCACGGACCAGTGACTGCACCGAGCACATTTGCTGCCTCGGCACTCAGAAAAAAACACCCAACCAGCAGCTCAGTCGAGGTGGAAGAGATAAAATATTATCACAATATTTTGCCCTGGGTAACAGTGTGATGTCAATATGTCAACAAGTCAAAATATTACGGGTATCACAGTATGACTTTTTCATTTCATACTGTTACTACACTATACAGGTATCGTCATGACCGAGATAATATGGCTCACCCCTCGTGCTCAGTGCAGAATTCGAGCCCAGCGCCATGTCATACTGCCGGGGTTTGTAGCATAGCATAACGTAAATAGGCAGCACTCCCTGTCTAAAGCATTAAACCATATGCTAGCTGGGATTAGGGTTGTGTCACTGCTGCTGGTTTGACCTGTCCTTGACAACACTTCAATTATGTTTTTGTGTTTTCAGTTCGACAGAGATAAAACAAAAAAAAATGCTTGTTTTGGATTTTTTTTTTTTTTTTGAGAACCAAGGAATGAAAATCCCTGATTTCAGAAATACTCGTGTACATGTGGAGTTAGACATGGTGAGGGAGTTTCTCTGGTTGTGTGACTCTTGCAGCAGATGAAGCATGTAAAGGCTGGATCTGCAGCGAGAGATACTGCAGCAGGATCTGTGTCTTTGGTCTTTCCTTTGACTTCCACACTGCGGCACTCAGCAGAATATCTGAAGAATGTAAAGATGTGTCACATTTTTATTGCTAATACTTGCTTTAATTTTCACCTTTAGTCCATGTCGCTTTGAAGTGCATATATCACAAACGGATCAAAGACTGCTCATATGCCCGTTTTCAGGTTCATATGATTATTTCAGGTGTGTAACAGAACTTTATTTTTAAGCCTCTGTGTTCAAAAAACACTTTCTCTTGTGCTTTTCCTTGCTGAGGCAGCTGCACAGCATTCACCATCTGTCTTACACGGTCCATTGTTGTGCCTGTCTCATTTTTATTGGTATGTTGAATTTAGTAACATGATTTCTATTACAGCTTAACCTGAGCAAAGGTCTAATTAGCCAAAATGAAAACAAACACAAAAAAACATCTTAATGGGTGATGACACTCTTGAGAACTCCATGTTCCTGAAGGAGCCTGGAGACCTGATACCAATCAATCAATGAATTTATATCTTCCATTAAATCATAAAATTAGATTTCAGTAAAGTGTAAGAATTGTCAGTTCCGTCAATATACAGCAGCAGTAGTAATGAATAAATGTCAGTGTTAAGATAAGGCAGGGTCTTCATTCATTATGAGTGTCTTAAGCCCTATTCGGACGGGATTAGTTTTACATAGGTACGGGGGTTAAAGTAAAGAGAGATTTTAATCCCGTCCAAATGTGCCATGTCAGTAATCATTACCACACGATGTGAGCAAAGATTACCACGACTTTTACCTTCTGTAAAAGGGTCCCGGACAATTACCTCAGGCTGCTTGGTTTATCCGGTATCTTTTTTCTTCCAACCTCAGTAGGGTAAAAAGGCAGTTATCCAAGTGGCTATGATCTTTATCAATAATCCTGGACTTATTTTTGCATGAGGGAGATGCAGCTCACCTTCAGGTGTTCAAACCAAAAACATCCCTGCATTATTAAAGAAAAGCAAGGGGTTGTGTTGGCTGACTTACTCAGATTTTCACCAATGTGGCATCGGGTCTGTTCTGGTTCCAACCCCGAGTTTTGAACCATTCAGAGCATTTTAACCAAAAACAAAGTGGTTAAGAACCTGTGAAATTTGGTTCTCATTTGGAACCAAGAAGTCTACCTCAGGGATGACATATTCTACATGTTGGAAAGAGAAGATGAAGAAGGTAATGATGTTGAATTCAAGTGAGAAATCATGAGACAAAAGTGTGTGCAGTGGTCTCATAAACACTTGGTTCATGCTTGTTTTTTGGGTGAAAACAAATATCTGCAATAACAGAACTAAAGTTTGCAGGTAATCAATGTAATCCACGATTGAGGAGCTCTGATTGGAAAATGAGCATCCAACGTCTCCAGTGTCAGGCAAGCGTCTTCTCTCCTGGCAGAGGTGGAAAAGTCCCAGAGTCTCTGTCTTACACAGCGAGAGATGCAGGAAAGAGACCAAGAATTTGGTGGATGTACTGAAGAACATCAAAGTCCAGCTGAAGAGTGACCGTCTTCAGTGGCAGCAGGGAAAAAATCTCCCTGCTGGACGAGATGGTGAAATCCAGAGTGTTCTTTGTGTCTCAGCTTGACGATCAGAAGCAGAATAACACCCCCGTGGCTGCTCTGAAGACGGCAGGGCAGCAGTTGGAGAGCCATCGCATCAAGTGGCAGAGGGACAAATCATCTCTCATTCAGGCCACAGAGGGCCTCAGACAGGCTCTGCAGGGAAAGGAGCAGGAGTGGGAGGAGAGCTCCATGAGGTCCCGGCTGGAAGATCTTGAGAGCTCCATCAGCAAAAAGAAGAAGTGGTACAGGAAGATCTCGGCTCCAGACAGAAAAAAACAGTCTTAACCTGAAAGGTCACTCTGTAAAGGTCACTCTGTAAAGGGCTGTTTGAGGGTTAAGACTTTATTTTACATTTGATAAGTGGGCGCACACACACACAGCCATCCAAGGAGAGAGAGAGGGGATCTCTCTTTGAATTGAGGCTCTTTTGGCTTCACACTTGGTTTGGTCTTTTTCAGTTTGGTCTTGAGGTTATTTTCTCTTTGGCAAAGCTGACAAACACAGGCTGGATCTCTCAGTGGCGGCCATGTCAGACTCCACATGATACACTGACCCCGTGTGGTTACAGCCTCACGCATGATCCAGTTAAACTCTGTATTATTCAGTGTTAACACAGGAGTATATGGGCCACTGATGTAACTGGTGGTCACTTTCCACACTTAACATTCAGCAGCTGCTCCGACCGCAGACCCTCCGCTAACGTGCAGTCCCTTATCTGATCCGCCTGCTGAAAGGTGGGAGTGTTTTAATTTTGAAGTGAGTTTTCACAAAGGTGCCGTATTATTTAGTATCGACCACGCGTGAGCAGCAGAAACATGCCGCAGATACACAGATAGTGGGTTACTTCAGGACACCAGAGATTTATGTTTGCCTTCCATCACCCTGCTCACACATAAATACATGCATGATGAATTTATGTACTCTGGTTCAGATGATCCCCCCAAAGGCTGTGTGAGATAAATCAAAAGAAGATGCAAGATGAGAAATAGGACAAGAATTTAAACCTGTTTCTGCCATGGAAGATGATTTTTTTTTCAAAGGCCTGTTTTTTCTCCTGGGAAAAAAGTGAATGCTAAAAATTGTTAAAATGAAAGAATTGCTAAATTTCCCTTTTTCTCTCTGTCCTTAAGGGATGAATTTTTCAGAGGCTGGTTTAGGAAAGAGCTCAAAACAATTAAGGAATTTTAAACTCCCTGGCCACTTTATTAAGTACACCCTGCTAGAGATCTGGTGACTGTGGAGGCCATTGGAGTACAGTGAACTCATCGTCATGTTTGAGATGATGTGAGCTTTGTGACATGGTGCGTTATCCTGCTGGAAGTAGCCATCAGAAGATGGTACACTGTGGTCATAAAGGGATGGACACGCTCAGCAACAATACTCAGGTAGGCTGTGGTGTTTAAACCAGGCTCAGCTGGTACTAAGAAAATCTCCCCCACACCATTACACCACCAGCAGCAGCCTGAAGCCTTGATACAAGGCAGGATGGATCCATGCTTCCATCTGAATGTGGTGTTTCCAATCTTCTATTGTCCAGTTTTGAACTGTAGCCTCAGTTTGCTGTTGTTAGCTGACAGCAGTGGCACCTGGTGTGGTCTTCTGCTGCTGGAGCCCATCAGCTTCAAGGTTGGACAAGGTGTTGTTGCTTCAGAGATGGTCTTCTGCAGACCTTGGTTGGAACCAGTGCTTATTTGACTTCCTGTTGCCTTTCTATCATCTTGAACCAGTCTGGCCATTCTCCTCTGACCTCTGGCATCAACAAGGCATTTTGGCTCACTGGATATTTACTCTTTTTGGGACCATCATCTGTAAACCCTAGAGATGGTTGTGCTGAAAATCCCAGTCGCAGTTTCTGGCACCAACAATCATGCCACGTTCAGAGTCACTTCAATCACCTTTCTTCATCATTCTGATGCTCCGTTTGAACATCAGCAGGTTCATTCACTCCAACTTTGCCCTCCAAACATTACTGTGACCATATATCTTTCGATGCCTAATGGAAGGATGTTCCTTCTGAAGTTTTTGCTTCCTCTATTTGCTCTCACCACGGCATTATCCAGTTAAACATATTCATAGAGTTTACTAGACTAAGACAAGGCTTGCAAAAATTAAACCTGATATAAAGCCTCTCTGTGACAGATGTCATCAAGCCAACGCAGTCCTTATTAATTTGTTCTGGTCCTGTCCTTTGACACACTTCTGGTGATCTACCATCAAAACCTTTTCCTCTGTTGCTAATGAAAACATTGACCTGTTCCTTGTACCACTTTCTGGTATTGTACCCAGAGGCTCCTCTGTACCTCTTAAACTTGGTAATGCTCTTTCAACATTACTGTGGCGCCCCCTATGGATAACAGCAGCTTTACCATTCGCCTATACTGCCTGCGTCACAGCCGACACCGTCAATAACCAACTTGTGTTTTGTATTATTAATCATGTTGTCTGTAACCCATGACCCAGCCCCGTGTGGTAATGAACGAGCTGGAGGAAAGTATTTTTAATGCAGATGGTGTAGGGATGAGCCACAAAAGTCATGTACATGTTTCATTATTAAACTGCAATCAGGGACAAAGAATCCCTCCTTTGCTTTCTTCTCACTGTGTTTCAGATGTACACATCATACTGTAGCACAGCCGGTGCATGCTGCTGTGTGTGAGCTGAAAGACAGCTGATGCACATGAAAGCACCATAATGGAGATGTAGCAGAGGTGAACATTTGATGTATGAACAGAGGCCATATCTCCCTTTCTTCCTCCTCCTCCTCCTCCTCCATCTGCTTCTTCTTCCTCTCTTCTCTCCATCGTTCTCTTTTCCTCTCTCTATATATACGTGTGTGTGTGTGAGAGTGTGTCCTATAATGAATAATGCAATGTGTGTTGTATGAAAAGATAAGGAGGCAACATGGGGTTGCTTGGGGGTTAAAGGAGGTGATGTCACTACATTCACCCTCTACCCTCACGCCTCGAGAGTGAGAGAGAGAAGGAGGGAGGAAAAACAGATAAAGATAAAGGTGAGAGGACGAAGAAAGAATATGAAAAGAGACGGAGAGGGAAAGTGTAAGACAGAGAGCGATGAGAGAGGAAGAAGAGGAGCTGCTGCTGGCCTGGTCACATGTTTTGCTTTCCATACATTATCCCCATTTATTATTTATACTTTTCATACACACAGCAGGGAGGCCGTCCTGACTGTCCACACAAGGGCAGCGTGTGTGTGACAGCAGCCGTGTAGGTGTGTGTGTGTGTGTGTGTGTGTGTGCATACATATACATATTGTGTGCTACATGGTTGTGCATGTATGACTTGAGGGTGTGTTTATCTGTTTGCTTGTGTCCTCTTGTATTTCTGTCTCTGTGAGGATCAGGCACTATTGCTCTAATTAACAAAGGGCTATGTGATGTTTAGGGCTTGGCTTCAGGGTTGAGATTCGAATATGGTCACGTTGAGGTTAAAATAAAGGCTCGGATGTCGTCCAAAACACATCGGTCATCTCATCAATTCTTCCTGCACAGCCTCAGATATGCTGCTCATCTCTGGCCGCCTGTCGACAGAGCAGGACGGCCTGCTAAAAGCAAATAACCACGGCCATGACTGAAGTTGTGCTCTCCTAAAGAGCTGTGTAATAAGAAGCACCTCACCTTGATATCAGGCCAGATTTGGGCCCAAAGTTCAACCTCATTAAACTATAATCTCCACATACACTGACCTCTGCGAGGTGTGTCCAGTGGCATTTCGGCATCGACAGAAATTACTGGAGGCTCCACACTGGAATGCAAATAAGGCAAGAGAAGTTGTGTCTGCCAGAGTTGTGTAACTAACCTATCATTCCAGGATCTGGCAAAAGAGTCACAAGCCAGGCAGGAAATATCCAACATAATGGGGATACAATGAGCACTTTGTGTTTGCGTACAAATTCCACATTGTGATCTAATGATGTCTGGACTCAGCCTGCAGCTGAATGATAGTGAGACTGGGAATTAAGATGTCCTGCAACATCCTCCGTCTACTTTCATGTATATGATGTCATGCGTGTTAGCACTGCTAACTATGGACACTTCAGAACCGAAAGAAAAGAGTATTTCAGACAGTCCTCATTAGAAAAATGACCCTTAGTCATTTATAGATGCTCAAAAACAAGATATCTATGTTGAAGTGACAGAGCCCTCGGGTGTTTTAAGACTCTTGTCCGTTGGGAGCAAAGCAGGAAGTGGCCTGATGTTCCCATAGAGCCACAAAATCCATCAACACGGAGCTGGTTTCATTCCAGTTCCTAATTTTCAGAGCATTTCGACCAAGGTGAGGCCCCATTCATTTCTATGAAAGCTGCTCAGCGGTGCATGAAGCCAAAAATGCTCTCTTTCTGCGGTATGAAATTACTCAGTGATTGGTGCTGCTTTTGATCGCTGGGCCCGCAGAGCAGGCGCACTGGAAACATCAGCGAGCAGAGCTGGCTACTCCCAGATAGTGCTCCACTAACTTAAATGAGGATAAAATGATTTCATCTTGTGGCTCTTCTACACTTTCCAAATGTCATCAGACCGAATGGATCAAATCCTGATAGTGGAATGAGTCATTTTGTGATGCTCAAAGAAATATATCCACTGATTTACAGATGTCTTTTTCCCAGTGTAAGTCAATGGGAAAAAGTATTTTTGAGTCCAATGACATCACATGACAGACTCTAGATACTGCAGTACCACTGAACAAGAACAGGTGTGTGTCAGGTAGTGCACCCTGGGTAATGCAGTGTTTTTAGGGTGGTATGAATTGCGCAGAAAATCTGATATGCAGAGGTCAGGAGTGCAAGAAGTGGCAGTGCACGAGAATAGGTCATGACACACACGGTGCACATGGTGCGCAGCGATGCAGACCTTCTGTTTATTTTCATAAGCTGATACTTCACAGATAAGACACAATAAATTGTGAAGACAATAAAGCCTCCACAGAAATAGCATTTTAAGTCTTGTGTGTAATTTATCCTGGCTTCATATGAGCAGAGGAAATCTCTGCTAGCCGCTATGCTAATTTATGCAATGTAAAATGCCATAGGCTTGTGCTAATAACGTTAGCATGTTGTATTTGTGAGGAAAATGTGTCCAGATAAAGACAAGTGTTTGTCTGTGAATGCTGCAAGTTATTGTGAGGCTGATTTGTGTACTTGTGTTTGAAACTGTCTCTATTAAGCCATGTTTAAAGGGAAATTTCGGTTTATTTCAACCTGTCTCCTATCGTTCTAAATTTGTTTCAAGTGACCAGTGACATAGAAATAATAGTTAGCATGTTAGCCGTTATACAGCCGGGGCGCATAGTAGCGTCAGACCTGTTAAAACGTAAGTGAACGGGCATAGTTCAAGTGCACAGTTAGTCCACTAAACAAGCTTTTTTCCACAAAGACCACCTCATATCGTCAGGATAAATGTCAGAGAACATATAGAAAACCACATGTAAACGTGTTGTCTTACCTTACCGGTGTGCTGCCATGTTTGTTTACCATTTAACTCTGCTTTCCAAAGCGCGGATATGAGTCGGTCTTTGTGGGAAAAAAGCTTGACGCACAAGTATAAATCTGCCTCCAGACGTAGAGGACTCAGTGCGTACCGGAACGTTGGTGTTGCTGCATACTGTTCTACTCCCAGCTGTCACTGCACCATGTGTGTCAGCACTAACTTATTTTTTTATTACATAGTTTGTCAACATATTTATGCAGTAAAGTCGTCAGGAGATAAATCCCATTTCAAGTCTTCAACTTGGCAGATGAAAAAGTGGACCTCATCGCTCGGTTGTAACGTCTCAAGAGAGTGAGCGAGCGGGGAGAAGAGGAGCAGGCGGATGGAGAGGACAATTAAGTTGAGGAGGGTCGATGTTATTTCAGTGTGCCCTTGAAGGATGCGGCACTCATTTCTGATAAGCGCTTCCTTCTGTTTAACCAGCCAGATATGGAGGCATTAATGTGCAAATAGAGCCGCTCTGTTTTTCTTTCTCTTTCTTTCAGTCTACCTTCTCTCTCTCGTGCTTTTCATCTGTCACTTAGTGTTACTCTGTCTCTTTCTCCTGCTCTCTTTCTCCCGCTCTGCAGCAAATTGAGTCTGAATGAGCTCCAAATCATGTTCAAGTGCAGCCAGAGACACTTCCAACTCTTTCAGACAGTCATTCTGCCTGCTAAACTATTATCAACACACACACACAGATGCAGACTGCTCTGTCTGGCAGTCTATCAAGAGCCTTTGGCACTTGCGCTTCTGTACCGTCATTATCCTGCAATGAATAATCTCTCAGTCATTTCCTTCTATAGGACAGAGCCAAGGAGCTGGAGGGAGACAGTCAGAGTGACACAGAGACTGACACATATCGCCATGTAATGTCAGACTGCAGAGCCAAAGAGCTTCTTCAAGAGTGTCTGAGAGTCTGACTCCACTGGTGGCAACTTGAACCGGGGACTCTGAGAGCGGCAGCCTGCCATTAGACAGCAATGAGCAGGGAGAGAAATGTACAGACAGACTGAGGCCAAATTACCCCCATTTTCTACAAGTGGAGATCTTTTGGCATCTCGAGCCTTTCAATGAGCTATTAAAGCTGCTTCGTGTATTTCTTTAACATTCATAAATCATTAACATTCATGAATCATTTGAGGTAGCAGCAGGCTGAAGAGACTGAAGAGTTGCAGGTCTGATCTCTGAACCAGCAGGATGAAGTGAAGCTTTGCAAGTTGGTGAGTTTGTGAACGTCTTCAGGAGGCTGTGTGTCACAAACTGGGGAAAAACCCCAATTAAGACACATATTCAAAATCACTGTATCTCCAAATGATGCGACTTAAACCGAGCGTGTCCCAGTGTATCTGATGTCTTATTCACAAAATGCTGCATTCAGAAAAGCCCTAAAGCAGAATATTTGTTTACAAGACCTGTATCAAATTCAGAATACTGTCATATTTGAAATAATAGGGAATTTAAGCGTGTGTGTAAACGTACCCAGTGATCGGTGCAAGGAAGAGGAAGTCTCAGCCCAGATATTGATTATCCAGATTTATCCAGATATGCCATGGCTACATCTGAACACCTGAAATATTGGCCGTTAACCGCAGAGGTGAAATCGTTGTCCGACTTATTGCTGGTGGGTTGTGACTATTGCCGTGTTTACCATGACATTGCCATGGAGAGGCAACAGCTCAGTCCATGGGGATTTGGGTTGGGAACCGGCGGGTCATCAGCTCATGCCCTGACCAGACCAAAGATGGAGTGTGGGCTGGTAGCTGGAGAGGTGCTAGTTCACCTCCTGGGCACTGCCGAGGTGCCCTTGACCAAGGCACTGAACCCCCAGCTGCTCAGGGCGCTTGTCCATGAGCAGCCGCCTCACTATGACATCCCTCCATTTAATGCATGTTTAGATCCTGTTTGCGTGTATGTGTATTTCGGACCTGTGTGTGTGTGTGTGTGTGTGTGTGTGTGTGACAACAGATTGAAAAAAATGGATTTCCCCTTGGAGATTCATAAAGTATTTCCTCTTCACTTTTCCTGAGCTGCTTTGAAGCCTCCCTGAGCAAACTGGTCCAGTTCCTTTCAGAAACATTGGAAAAAAGGGAATGAGCAACTTGGTAAGAATTGACCCACAGATTGCAAAAAATTAATTCATTTAAAAAATGATTTTACTTTGAATGGGCATATCTCATGCCCCGTATGTGGTAGAGACATGAGACTTTGCACAGAGATGTCTCTCCTCATGAGGAACACATTTGCCTCAAGAACCCATAACTTCCGCTTATACAGATTTTCCACCATTTTGAATTTCTTGAAAAACACTTCAAATGGATCTCTTCCTAGGAAGTTTGAGTGATCTGCATGAAACTGGGTGAACATAATCTAGGGACCAATATCTAAAGTTCCCTCTCGGCAAAAGTTGGAAAACGTGTTTTCTAATGTTTGGTATGACTAAGTCATGGTATGGTCTGCTGTACATAATCATGGAAACTGTCAGTGTGTCATTCTGTCTGTCCCACGTGTTTCTGCTCACTGACGTGGTCAATCTATGTGAAACTGCACATAGGCATTGAGGACTGGCATAGGTAGAAGGTGACACAGCTACAAATCACTATGGACTAGTTGTTATTATTATTATTATTATTACATATTTAAAATGATGGTATGGAATGATTATAACTTTTTAGCACTTTCTCCAGGTCATTTCTTGCAAATTTTGGGGTGGATTTCTTCTTTAGTTCACTCATTGGCTTCTTTCTATGTTTCTAAAGAAATCAAGTCAATTTGCTCATGTCCCAAAGGGTTAAAAGGAGATGATGCCTGAGCCACCCCAAGTTGCTTCTTCCTGTCTTTGCCACCAACAGTCTCTGCTGGCATCGGATACTTTTTAGAGAGAACAAAACAAAAACAAGTGGATCTATCAGAAGCCCCTTTTACACTGCCAGATGTTCAGCGAATGTTGGGCTGTTTTGCCGGCAAGCTGCGAGCGTTTACACACACAGAGCCGGATTGGCGAGTTGATCCAAGATGCCCAATTTTCTGCCTCCTAGTGGTTAACATATTGGTGGAACCTTTTTAGTTTAAACAGAACAAGGCGGCCTTCTGCAACAGGAGGGGCTGTTGAAGACTTGTGGGAGGAGCTGTTGATGACGCCGCACATGCGGTGGATAAGCGAGCAGCTAGTAGCAAGAGGGAAACACAAACCTGACAGACACTGTAAAGATGAGCAACTGAGGAGACAAGGAATTGCGCGCGTTTGGGCCGTTAACAAGTATCTTCGAAATATATCCTACAATAATAAAAGCTGTTTCTGTATTAATGTGTGTCACATGATACCTGCTTGTGTATTCCTGTTGAGGAATTGTCTGGTAGTAAAACAATAACACACACACGTCACTGTGAATCACAAGCGCGGATCAGCATCAGAAGGATAATGACAAATCAGCGCTGCTTAAGTGACTCTTCTCCATGTGTGGACTGTAGCTGTTGCACATGGTGCAGATGTCTAAGTGTACTTTGATGGCAGTGCCACTTCTTGTTGCCAAGATAATTTAGCTTCAGTCGGTGGGACCGAGGCAGTAAAGTGGAAGGCTGCTTCTTTGATGTCTCGAGCTGTCTTGATGACAGAGCCCCGGGGACTGACTCAGCACGCTCTCAACATCTTATTGTCTGGAAACATTTGAATAGATGGGTGTCCATACTCTGGTTTATGGCACTGATATCCACAATATTTCCAACTGTGAAAGAAAATACTCGCTCTGCTCTTCTGTTTTCTAACCTCTCAAACTTTCTCGAATGTTTAAGAGAGCCTGCTCATCGTATTCGGGTGAAACACCCTTTTACAAGTCCTGGTCACTTGGAGTGCAGCAGATAATTTTCAACACAGATTGAGCTCTGAATCATCACAGCATCTCACCACACTCTATCTGCGTGGGTCATTCAGCGTTCTTTTTGGCAAGATTTGAATCCTTCTGCTGTCTGTTTGGCTAATTTCGAAACGCCAAAGGCCAATTCCAGTCATCTGTCATGTGAGACGCTGAGAGCAACTTAAGAAAGATGGAGAGGTTATTAAAACGACAGAAAATAATCAAAAGATGTCACATTTTACATCAGCGTCCGCTTGATGAGACAGCTTGACTGGTCTGTGGAGCTCTTTTCTGGGTTCCCATTTAAAATCTTGATGGGTGTGTGTGCATGTGTATGTGTGTGTGTGTGTGTGTGTGTGTGTTACTCAGTATGCCAGCAGTGTATCCTTGGCATCATTACCTCTACGTCTGCCAATTGTGAGATGAGTGAATGGCTGTCATCACAGAGCTTCCCGTGTGTCGGGCTGAATCTTAACTCTGCTCGTATCCAGAGTTTTTAACATTCACACAACTTTTCTGATTCCAGATCAGATCTCAGGTTACGGTCATGCTGTGATTGGAGTAATTCTAAATAATACACAAACTGTGCAGATAAGAAAATCTGATCGGTTTCTTTGTGGGTCTCATAAGACAATTTAATTGTAAGGACTCAGTTTACACACCAGTGTGCTCTGGAACACCTGATGGTTCGTGAAAATGCCACCACAGTGGTCGAATGCTGAACCCAGTTTTCTCTAAAGAATATTTTGCTGATTTTCAACAGGCTTTGTGTCATTACAGTTTGGGTTGTATGTGTAAATGAACTGTGCTGAACTTCCATCTTGCCAGCACCCAGCTCTCACTGCTCATTTGCCAGCAAATAATGCACCATTCAGCGGATTTTCGGGCTGCACGATGATCGTTGAAATGATCGACATGCCAACGCATTCTCAACCTAAGTCGTCACACATCGTTCTGTCAGTGGACTTTAACGTCTGCATATTACGCACCAGGTATGTGTCTGCTGTTGACATTGTGGGATGCTGCAATCAATGCAGACACATCAACAAGATAAAGTTGCTGTTTAGCTTTGAGTTAAAAGTGTCCTCAGTGTCCTAGAAGGCTCATATGTCACAAGCATGTCCAACATATACTTGTGTGCTGAGCCACAGACTGATTTATACACAAGCAGGAAGATTTTGAAATCAATTCTCTGAGTGACAGGTAGCCAGTAAGGATTTTGCAACTGGAGTAATGTGGTCATATATTCTGGTCTTTGTCCAGATGCTAGCACAATTACTTTTGATCAGTATTTAAATCTGAATTATTCACACTGCTGTCACACTGTTTTATTTAAGATAGATTCTGACTGGAATGAAAATGTGGAATGTAACCAAATGAAAACAATGTTTATTGGACACATATATTTTAGATTTATTTCAGTCTGTCTTTTAGAGCTGGATGGATATGTATCTACCAGCTGAACATTTTGTTTCTTTACAGCAGTCACGGGATTGTGATGTGCCGTATGCATCACTGATATGGATGTCTGAGTTGACACTGAAGAAGGATGGGAATTCAGTAAGGTTGACATTAGCAACTTCATTCTTCTCGGCCCTCAGTCATTCATCCTACTGTAGACTGCGGTGGTTTTTTTGTTTTGTTTTTTTCAGGTGGTTTCATGTCAGTTGTGTTTCTTTGCAGCTTATGAGCTGTTCTCTCCTAAATCTGAAATACTTCCACGCAACAGATGATTCATTTTCATTTTGCCCGTCTGCAGTCGCAACATTCAGGGAACTTGTCGGTGAAGATTCTCAGTCATCCAGGTCATGGCAACCGTAAGAGCTATATCGTAGGCAACAGGACTCGCTTGTGTTTCTGCCACAGACGACCCCTGGACCCACCTGACCCTAACGACTCACATGGTGGTCAGGTGGGTCAGCGACTCACATTGTGACCTTATCGACTCTGAAACTAAGAGCTCACGTGACCCCTACGACTCTGCAAGGGTTCACACCCACACAGGGTTTAAAGCCTGCAACTCTGCACCAATCATTTAGAACTGAAGAAGCTTCTTGGATGAGAGGCGAAACGTCCTCAAGAAACGCAAGTCCAGTTGCAAGTTTTTCACAGGCTGCAGGGTGCACGAGTAGCGACATGACAGCTTTTCAAAAGTGGGAGACCAAAATCATGACAATGATTGATAGTTGATTGAATCTGCAGCCATACTCTGGGGCAGTTGCGATTGTACTTCCTCATTTTTGTAAGTCCACTACCACCACGGACACAAAGAGTAAAAAAGTGGATCAAGAGAGTGACTTACCTTCTCTCTGTCTGTTTCTCTCTCTGCGTCTCTCCTTCTCACACCAAACTTCGATCAAACTGTAAAAATAGGCAGTGCTGATCAAATATGCATCAATATCCAACTTGCATTATGATAACCCACCAGCAGGAGCCTGTTTTGGTCCTGTGTGTTGCAGTGTATTCTGGTAGTTTTAGGTTTTCTGCATCTTCAGCAAAAGTTAATGCCACAGTCCTTTTCCTGTTTTCTCTGGTGACATTGCACCAATTCCAAAAGTATCTGTGCCTCTCTGTTGCCTGGTTTCCCAGCAGTAAAATCCTTCTCTAAGATGCACTTCCTGTTACAGCTTTTTACAGCTTTTAGATGCCGGCTTCGACAAAACCTGCAAAAAACATTTAAACTCTCTGAACTTCAAAATTAAGATTTTAATTTGATGTAGTTAGTCATTAAATGTGCACCATGCAGCGAGTGTTTCGGTCACTTCTTGTGGAACTGATTTTTATTCTAAATCATGGAGCGAAAATGTATTCACAAAAACACACTGAATGTGTAATTAAAGTTAGTATCAGCCTTGCGAGAATAATAATAATTTAAAAAAAGGAAAAAAAAACCTTGAATCTGTGGAAGTCAGTTTTCTAAATTTGGTATTTCTGAGTCAGACACAGATCCTGCAAAAAACTGAATATTACGTTGTGGTTTTCACAAATGTCCATCAGAGTGTGTCAGTTAGCTGCAGCTCATGTTGAGGATTCATTTTGAAATCACATTAAATTGAGCACAACCAGTTGTGAAGTTTGCTGAAAAACAATTAAATGAATAAATGGAAATCTATGTAATTTGCATTCATCCTGCCAAAAAGACACATTTCCATTGTAAATGATTTCCATTCAAGGCAAATAAATATTTGCTTCCAGCATTTCAGGGGGAAAATATTTCAGTCAGAGACTTTATTGTTTTGTATCAACAATATTTTTATTCAGTTTTTCAGGTTTACACAGTGTATAATCCCATCAGGTATCAAGATTAACAAAGCATGTATACGATGAGGCGCAAAGCATGATATCCAATCACAATCCTCCCCATTCCCACCAACCCCAAATAACAGCCTTACAAACTGAGATCAAGGCAGGGCATAATGTCCCTCAGCCACTGGGCATGGGTGTGCGGGGCAGCATCCCTCCATCTGATTAGAGCTGCCCCAATATTTTTTTAAGAATGAATAAAAGAAGCCTCACCTCTTACAACAGGGGTTCACACCTGGATAAATATGTGAAAGTCTGACTTCAAACAAATGGGCTCTTAAACTGTAACAGAGAGATGATGAGGTCCAGGCGCTGTCCAACAAGCATTCATTCTTTCGGTCACTACCCAGAGCTCATGACCATAGGTGAGGGTTGGGACGTAGATGGACCAGTAAATCGAAAGCTTCAGACATCGCTGGTCTGGCGCAGCGCCTGTATCACTGCAGAAGCCGCACCAAACTGCCAATCCACCTCACGCTCATGAAAAAGACCCCAAGGTACTTGAACTCCTTCGCTTGGGGCAGTAACTCACTCCCAACCTGGAGGGGGCTTTCCAAAGGTTTCTGTCAGAGAACCATGGCCTCATATTTGGAGGTGCTGACTCTCATCCCGACCGCTTCACACTTGGCTGCAAAGCGCCCCAGGTCCTGCTGGAGGTCATGATGAGATGAAGCCAATAGAACCACATCATCTGCAAAAAGCAGAGATGTAATTCTGAGGTCGCCAAACTGGACCCCTTCCTCCCCCTGGCTGCGCCTCCTGTCCATGAATATCACAAACAGGATTGGTTGAACAAGTGATCAAAACAGTTACCCATAAAAAGGTCTTTGAGGCGCACCAAGCCTTTTCTGTGCCATCTTATAAATGAGGCTTTATTGTTAATGTTTTGTCTGTTTCATTTTAACCTTCAAACAAAAGGAATATTTTCTTTTTTTGGTTGGTATTAATTTCTTTGAGTGCAGGCAGACAGAAGTAGAGATTCTTGTTGAAATAGGATGTTTGAACAAGGTTACAGTGTCAGATTCAGAGAGACACCCCGCTGGCGCTGTCATAAAACAGAGTTATCAAACCACAGATGGAGAAATCCAGACAGAGAGACGATGGTGAGACAGAGACGCAGACACCATCGGCTATATCATTAAGATCGGAGTTATAAAAAGTTGATAATTAAAGACAGGTCTCAGAGGATGGGAGGAGATAATTGGCTTTTTCAGCCACAACACTTCGACCCACTTTGCTACCAATAACTTAATAAGGCACAGAGTCAGAGAAGTCACAAAATGACATCTTATCTGTGACTTGGAAAAGATTTTATTAATATGTGATTGCGTGTGTGTGTGTGAGTGTGTGTCAGTGTGTGTGTAATCTGCTCCACACTATGACCCAGGTTGTGTTTTGGCCCTATAAACAGGTGGCTTTATTTCTTTTGAAATAAAAAGTCAACAGACTGCTCGTATGTACTTCACTGTTAAATCATGATTCGATATTTCCCTTTATTTTTTATTCAACAGTTAATTTCCCTCTCGTTTAAAAGCCTAGCTCATGAATAGAGATCTCAGTGCCAAAAGTGAAGCTAATAATTGTGGCTTTTATACACGGACAACTGCCAAATTATGAGCTCAGTTACTTAAAACTGATTAACGGCACTAAAGTTCAATGAATTTTAAATTTGTAAAAGCTTTGGTCACAGTCGCAGTCTGCAAAAATATTTAACCACAACAAGAACATTTTAAATCAGGATATTGTAGAGCAGGAGTGGATGGTAGGAACTGTGTGTGTGTCTAAATAAATTCATGGAAAACAGAGGAAAGATAAAATTTGCAGATGGAGGCTTTGCTGCAGAGAATAATGTGGAGAGAGAGAGAAAAGAGGAGAAAAGCAGCGAGGAAGGACAGAAAAGGAAAAAAGTGACAGACGAAGGGCAAAGAGTCACGCAGGAAATGAAATCTGACGTGGACTCTTGTTATTAACAGTCAGAGTTCACTGAACCTTTCTACAGTTCAGCAGCTAACCTATGCTCCCTCTGAACGTGTGTGGGAGTGTGTGGGAGAGACAGAGATGACATGCGCTTATGTGCATGACCATGTGTGTAAATGAGAGTGTGTTCAGTGTGTGGCTGCGACACTGAGAGTCACACCCTCACTGTGACCTCTCCCCCCTCACACTCACATACACACAGGGTAATTAAATAAGCCACCAGGTGTCTTTAAGTGTGTGTGTGTGTGTGTGTGTGTGTGTGTGTGTGTGTGTGTGTGTGTGTGTGTGTCATATAGGCTGTTGTGAACATTGTGTGTCTGGTTGGACCTGTGTGTATCTTATGTGTTGCGCTTGTGCATGTGCGCAGTCCTGTACACTGCTGCAAGTAGATATTCTTGTGTGTGTTAAAGTAATTGTCTTTGCTTGTGTGTGTGTGTGTGTGTGTGTGTGTGTGTCAGCCAAGGTCGAAGCATTTAACTAATTCAGAAAGTTTTCACCTTCAGCAGGTGTTGGTGGGGGGGCGAGTGTAAGTAGGGAGATGGACGGCAGATCATCTCAACCGGTTAAACTACAAAGAAATATGGTTCAGATATTCATCGTCCTCGGGGTGCGCTGAAGCTCACCTGGTAGAGCGTGCACCCCATTTCAGCGCAGTCCTTGGCGGTGGCCCTCGGCCCTTTGCTGCCCCCTTATTTCCTGTCACTCTTCAGCTACGCTGCTAATGAATAAAACTTTAATAATTACCATAAAAAACAAAACAAATAAAATATCTAATAAAATGTGCCAGCATTCCCTCTGCAGCCTGGACTTCTACATATCTCTGTGTAGTTGAATATTATTTCTGGCCCGCACAATTCAAGTAGCATTTTAAGAGGCAGAAAACAAAACGTCATATCTGTGCTTCAATGAATTGTGGGTTATTAAATCAGTGAAGTCTGCTTTAATCTGCACCCCAGGTGGACTCTCTGGAAGTCTGCAGCAGGTTCACTTGAGGCCCCATGTGGACTGGATCAATCGTGGATTTCCCACAAAGTCTGCAAGTGTGGTAAAGTCCAGATATTTGGATTCAGCCAATGCATCACACATGTAAACTGACATGGCGCCTCAGAGGGTCAGCAACATACTCAGGAGTGGATGTAAACGTCCATGACTTTTGAGGAGTCGGGATGAGAACGTGTTGCATATGCTGGAGACAGCTGCACAAGCCTCCTGCAGTTTCCCAAATAAACATGGTTTTCACATGAATCCTTATGAATGCATTTAGAGTAAGCTAAATGTGGCAAAATGTTGAGCCACATTACAAACAGCACCCCATAAATAACAGGATTCATAGTACTCAAAATTAAGCATGCAGATTGTTACCTTATTTTTTTAATATTGAACCAGTGGAATCATTCACAGTGTATGTAGACAATGCTTAAAATAAATAAGTTTTCATTAGCAAAATAATAGGGATGTGAATCTTTGGGTGTCTCACGATTCAATTCGATTCCGATTCTTAGGGTCACGATTCGATTTAAAATCGATTCTCGATTCAAACGATTCTCGATTCAAACGATTCTCGGGTCAAAAATTGATACAATGCATAGTGTGTTAAGGCTTACTGAATGACTCATGTCCAGCTGCTGTGTCCCAGGGAGATAATAAAACCCAAAATGAGTTCAAACTCCTGCCTTCATTGAAGATGGGACTGGCTGAATTTGTTGCTCCTCCATAGCTCCTGCCCCTCCTCACAGTAGAGTTGTGCCGTGTCCTTTTTTTTTTTTTCCAAGCTTGTTGCAACGCTGTGTACGGAAGCCCGTGGGGGCGCGCAGAGAGACGGGGGAACGTTAATAAAAAAATCAATTTTTGAAGTTTATGAATCGATTCAGAATTGTGGATGATTAGAATCGCGATTCTTATGTGAATCGATTTTTTTCCCCCACTCCTACAAAATAATATTAATATTAATAATTACGTTGGTTTCATGTGTTTTAGTCAATGGACAACTTATTTTGAGAAGCTGGTCAAAACCTACAATTGACTCCTCCCTGAAAACTTAATTTACAAAGCTGAGAGGATTTTGATATCATACATTTAGATGAACTTTATAGTGTTTAATGTATGAAAGAGACTTGTAAAACTTAACATTTTTTGCTATTTGGAATCCAAAAACTTTGGAGGTCAGTATCTCAAACCTGCTCAGAACACAGAGAGAACCATGACATTCAAAAGTGGAGACTTGTCTGTAAGTCTGAATGAAAGTAAAAACAAAAATGTATCTGGAATAACATCACAGAGATCTACATCCTGTTCAGCTTCCTGGTGAATCTGCATATTTGTCTGCAAACAACGTCTAACAAATATTCAGTATGAACATTTTGTCATTTATTTAAATTTTAAACTATAAAAGAAAATGTGTCACAACAGTCGTGGTGTGAACCGACTTCACTTGCATCATTATTTTTAAACATAAATGTGATAATACTCTCCAGCATGCATATGAAATATTATTAAACCAAATCTGACTGTTTCCATTATCACAAAGGACTAATTATCATGTTTTTGTCACCAAATCTTGCTCTGCAGCAAATTAAATGTGTCTCACACACTCTGACACACACCTGCAGCCACACATCACCACATGTCACGTTTCTATTGTTCAGTTCTGTTGTCATTATTTTTTGGAGGTGAGACTTCTCATAATTAATTTTTTGTCTCACCTGAACAACTTTGATTTTATTCCTGTCATGTCATGTTGCCCGTATGTGGAGACAAAGCAAAATAAATTACTTCTGAGACATCCAGCGTACCTGTTGCACCTCCGACAGCTGTATTTATCTTCCCATCGTCCTCAGTCCTTCATGCTTGGAAAAGTTTTGTCTTTTTGTTTTGCTTCACTTCATCTTCCCACCCCGTCTTTCATTATCTTTCTTTTTTCTTTCTCATTAACATTAGTCATTTACTTTTTTTTGTTTCATGTTGTCAAGTTACAATCTGCACTTTTTCTATCAAGCAGAAAACTCCAGCCTCCTCCAACTTGTGATTTCCTTCATGGCAGCATCTTCAGGCCCGCAGTGCAGGATCTGTTTAATGCACAGCCAAACAAACTGAGGCTGAGCGTATTCACTGCCTTCCATTGTTTTATTAAAGACTGAAGGCGACACTGGACTGCTGGTTGAATTTTTGCTTCTGCATTACGTGAAATACATTTGTGCACAGGCTTTGTCTTCCTCATCATGTCCGCTACGTTCACGCATCATTTACCTTTTGTGTGGGTACCGTGCAGGCAGGCCAGCCATTAGGAATTATAGACAGGGGGACATTTTCCAAATAAGGCCCCTTTATCCACACCCACTCCACCACCACCTTCAGCGTTAATACCAACACGGGTAATTTCTAATTAGCTCTTCACCATGAGCCTTATAGATGAATCTCTGACAACCATTAACAAACACAGTCAGTGTGTTTCAGAGAAACTGGATTTATTGTCTTAATCCGACTAAAAAAAGGCTTTTAAAATACAAGTAAACATTAGCACGACTGAAATCATGCTAAATGGAATTTACGTCCCACGTCAGCACGCAGGAGGACAGAGGAAATGTGAGGAAGACAAGCTGCAGGGTTGCCAGGTCTGCTTATTAGCCACAACTTTGGGCTTTGGGGTGTTAATGACAAGCTGAAAGTGTTTTTCACTTTTAACTTGTTACAATTTGCTGCTTGTTCAGCGGAGTGTGAACCTTTACATATAACACGCAAGGTGTCCTGGGTCCGTCTGTTGTTGACGTTCTTGGACAGGGTGTCAATTTACACCGATATCATGCATTGCGTCTTCATAAGATACAGTCTCCTTCAAAATAATTTTACAATGTTGGTCAAACACCTCGTATTCAGGTTTATTTCTTTGTGCAACAAACACAAGTGGCTTGGTTTAGAAAAAAAACATCAGGAAGTGAAGACTTTTGTTGGACCCATCCACTGCCCCTCCTGTTCATCCCACAGGGACTTTACAGCTCCTTATATTACAGTGTTTTGCAGTGGTGTTTCAGACTGACACCACCCGTCTTCATATCGTAGTGCTGCGACACGATGGCGTCTCTCTCTGGTGTCTGATGTTGAAATCACTGACCGAGCGTCAGTATCTGACGACTTCAGAATGCTAAGAGGTTGATGTTTGCGTAGCCTGCCCGGGGCCTCGGGCCGGGCTCATTTGTATCCTTCGACACCGCCCTCCCCAACGATGGAAAGGTGGACTCTGCCATGAATAATGAAAGTGAACACAAGATGCAGAGACACTGTGGAGCTGGGAATTAAATATCGTTATTTGTGAAAAGGTAGACTTAATTCTTGAATCTAAGGGTTTTTGTTTTTTTTTAGAATGGTGCCTTTGGCATGAGATTATTGCTCATTGACATGCAGTCAGTGAGTGAACAGAAGACACACACACACACACCATCAGGTCAAAACATTTTAAAGTTCAATTTATGAGGCGAGAAGCAGCTCAACAGTTCAGTTTTCTGTGTGTGTGTGTGTGTGTGTGTGTGTGTGTGTGTGTGTGTGTGTTCAGGTCAACGCTGCAATGTATTTTTAGCGCCGGTGGGCGACCATCAATAACCCAGACATTTTAAGTCAGTTTTCACCCATCTATCAGGCTCGTGTGCTGCCCAGGGCTCGATCCCACGACCCCCTCATTTGTCTTGCCATGTTTCCTGCTCTGACAGTCTGCCAACCCCCACTTAAGAACACACACACACACACACACACACACACACTGGCTTACAATAACGAGTGCTAAACTAGCAAATTAAACTTTTCAGGTGCCTTCAGTCGTCGACATCAGGCTGTCAGGCATCAAGTTAAATGTATCACTTTTTACCTGCGACAAACTGTAAATAAAGGAGACTCACCTGTGTGTGTGTGTGTGTGTGTGTGTGTGTGTGTGTGTGTGTGTGTGTGTGTGTGTGTGTGCAGGGACATGTGCAGCACGTGTGCAATGTGACCTTCTAGCTGAGAAAACAGGTGATAATTCCAAAGAGTTTCAACAAGGACCTTTTATGACGGCCTCTTTCATCTATAGCTCATTTAAATTGGACTGTTTAACTGTTTAAAAAGTCTTGTTGACATGTAAGAACACGGAACAATCTTCAGTGTCTTCATTCCTCCAGGCCTTTTATTTATCTCCTTCTCCTTTCTCAGTTGCTTTCACAGGACATCAGAAAGCCTATAGTGACACAACCCTCAGGACGTTACACTGAACACACACACACACGCACATCTACATACCTGTATAAATACATACAGACACACTCTCAGCTCGAGCGCAGCAGGGAGGAGCTCAGTAGGACTTCGCAGACATGAGCATATCCAAGCTGAGACACAACCAGTGGGAAATACGGAGAAATTAAGAAGGTGTGATGCGTTCACACTCACATGTATCACACATATAGGAAATGGTGGGATGCTTAATTAATTTCTGCCCTCACATTTTCATTCCTTTCACGAGACGGTGGATTTAATCATCTGAGCCAAAAAGCAGGGAAGCCGTTAATGTCCAAAAGGTCTGGAGCTCAGAGCAGTAAATACAGAGTGACGGTGACAGCTCACACTTTCCCTTCTTAGACTTTCTTTTTTCAAACATGTAGATTCTGCCTCTGAAGATGGCGACACGACACAGTGTCACTGCCTGTATGTTTGACACGTATAGAAAGCACTGACAGTCTTAACATAACATGTAAACCACAAGAAACTTTCAGTTGTGTGTGTGACTGCCGTTTGTTTGGTGCATCCTCAGGTAGTTTTAGCTTCATCTTCATTTTTGCTGTTCTCCAGAATCAGCTAGTGGTGCTGTTAGGTGTCGCAAATGTAAATATACAGGTTATACGTATATGCATATACAATAGGAACAGGCCCTGTAAAAAAAGAAAAAGCCCCATCTCACACTTTTAACTTAAAGGGGAACTAATGTTTTTTAACCCGGGCCCTATTTTCCGATCTACTTTTGTCTAAATGAGTGATAGGATGTTCAATATGTGTCACACCGCTGGAGCGAGCTTACAAATGCGACTGTTTGGAGTAGACATAGATGAATTTTTACCTGATTTTGACCAACTGGATCTGGATGAGCCATTTGAATTTGATGAGCGCCCGTATTTATTTGAACACGGAGCACACGGACGCAGAGCTCACTGAAACTGAAGAGCGGACGAGGAGAGAGAGGAAGCAGCAACAGGCAGAGGAACATGTCTGAATCCAGCTAAACACACAAGTTCATTTCTCCTTTCCGTTATGTCGTCGGATAATTATACTAACAGTCCAAGCCTGTGTGAAAAAAATGCACTTTTAGTGGACGTATTTTGACGTTTGACGCTGTCTGAGTGCCCTATTATTTAATATAGTGCATGCTCACGGGCTGCAGGCAGGTCAGCCCTAGCTTCATACTGGAGACATGTCACATATTGAAAAAGTGTGGTTGAAAAAAACATTAGTTCCGCTTTAAGTAAAAGTAGCAACAGCAAAGTGTAAAATTAAGTGATAGAAATAAAAGTCCTGAATTCAAATGTGACTCCAGTTACAGTATTAGCATGAGAATAGGCCGTAACACTTCACACTCGGTTCATTTCACTCGCCTGGCGGGGCAACACATTTTGACAAATACACACACACAGTTGGAAACCATCAAAGGGATATGCGAATAATAGCCTGGGCTACTAACTGAAGTTTTACAGTGCTTCAAAAGTAAAAGTAGTCATTAGATGGCCTCTTAAGATCCATCCTGGATTATAATCATTGATGCATTAATGTGTTCATGCCTTTAAAGCTGCAGCTGCTAAAGATGGAGCTTTTATAACGACCTCATGTACAGCTGTGTGAAGCATCTTCATTTCATTAGTTGATGATGTTATATTTTGTGTTATGAAACTGAGACTTTAAAGTAACTTAAGCAGACAAATGAATAAAGTATTTCCCTCTGAGATGTCGAGGAGTTTGAGTGTAAAGCATCATGAAATGGAGACACAAGTACAAATACTGCATAACTGTACTGAGGTACAGTACTTGAATACATTCACTTAGTTACATTCCATACATGATATCAAAAATATATATTGGATTTTATATTCCAAATAAAAATTTAAATAAATCAAGTGCAGAGTGCTCATTTTTAAAATATTTATTTATTCCGTACTTATTTATGTACTACCCAACCCGGCCAATCAGCACACATTTTCAGTCCGAACCCAATCCGTTGGGTTTCTCTGGACCCACAGAGCTCGGCTTGAGATTGAGAACTCTAATCACACTTCATAAAATACAAGAGTAAAAAGTTTTAAAGGTAAAAAAGATGCCAGGGTGCATAAAATGTAAAAACAGACCTTGTTCATAACATTTTAAAAAGTTGCTTGGGGAGGATTCAAACCCCTCGACAAAGCTCTAAGATCTGAGGACCGAGAAGCGCCCTGGATTCACCCTTTGAAAATCTGACTCTGCATCATCACATGATGGATCATAACGTGTCCAGCATTTGGCAGCTGTTTTTTTTTTTTTTTTTTTTTTACATTTGTATAAATAAATCAGCATACTGGGAGTTTTTACAGCTACAAGAGTGTTTTAGGAGCCAAAATACTCTGTACAGTAGCATCAAATGAATTTCTGAATTGACGATAAGCTGAAGACGTTACAGGCTGAGAGAAGTGCAAGAAAACACACGTCGCAAATATTCCTGGATGAGATCAAAAAATGTTTTGAGTCTCAGCTGGAAACAATGTAAAATTACAAGTGTTTTAAATAAGTCAGAGTACTGAGTGCTGAGTATATCCTCCCTGTTGCTTTTGATTGATGTTTTCTGTTTTGCCTGAGTCACTTTTCTGAGCTCCAGATACAAACTTCCAGCAGATCATAATCTGGCAACTGAAGCTTGCAAATTCTGATACTCACGAGAGCAGCAGCTTGAATCCTCTTGCCGATCATTATGAGTATCATTATGAGCACAAAAGGCAGAGATTTGCATAACTCATTATAAGCCGGGAGTACGACAGCTGTGTATTTCCACCGGCGCTGATAGGTGCGCCCAAAGCTTATCATCAGCACAAAGCTCTGAAGACTAAAGCTCACACGTACAATCTCATTTTCTTTGGGATTTTATTAAAGAGATGTGATTTATTTGGGTCTAGTGGAGGACGAGAAAATGTGAATAACAGATGCACAAAATCAACACAATATCTACATATTAATGGAACCTGCTAACACCTGATTTAAACTGCTTTCTTTGTCTGTGTGTGAGCAGCCTTCCATGAGTTTGAAGGTCAGAAAACAACAACCGCTATTGTCTTTTATAGTTTTTAATCCTGCCCACTGTCAATTATTTTAAGAACAAGCCATGACACAGAAATGTTTTTCTAATAGCACTCTGACTCTGTAGGACAGCATTAGAATAAATTAAATTCGCTGATGTGACTGAAAAGAAATTCAGTTTATCAAAGACGTGAGCACAGTGCATAAAATAAGCACTGTACAAACAGATTGGACCACCGTGTAATTTAAGATATCTTTTGATAAAATCTCAGTCTGAGGCTTAAACCTAACCTCCTTGACTTTATGTTATATAACCTTTATTTATTCTGGAGAGACATTGAGGTTACCCTCATTTTCAAGGCCGTCGAGTTGACAAGTCATTAAAATATTGACAGTGATTACACACAACAAAATATATTTAACAAGAAAGACAGTCATCTGAAACAATTACAATTAGAAACACAGTTATCTATGATTAAAGTCCTAAACTGTGTGAGTGAAGGGAGTGTGTCTAATTTCAGGATGTGTTGTAGTGCGTTCCAAGAGCTGGGGGCAACATAACAAAAGGCAGTCTTAGCAATGCTTGTACAGACTTGAGGAATTTTGAGTAGCAGCAATTCAGCTGAACGGGTCATGTAAGTGCCTGAGTTCCACTCCAACAAATTTGCAATATACGGTGGTAATTTGCCTAGAAAGGCCTTAAAAATATTTAAAAGCCAGTGCCTCTTGTGCCTTTCCTCGAGAGAGGGCCAACCAACGTTTCCATACAGAGTGGTGAGTATCATATTTATCACCAGTAATAAATCTAAGTTCTGAATGATAGACCGATTCCAGACGCTTCAAAGTTGAGGCAGCAGCAGGCCTGTAGATAATATCACCATAATCCATAACAGACATAAACACTGCTTTAATTATTACTCTTCTTGAGAGCACTGGGAAACAAGATTTGTTTCTGTACAGAGAGCCAAATTTTTGTCGCAACTTTAAAATAAGTTCATTAATGTGATATTTGAATGAGGAATCCTCATCCAGCCAGATGCCAAGATATTTGTGACAGTTCTGGTGTATAAGTGCACACTGTTGAAATCAATGTTTTTGGCTCGGGTAAACAACACGTATTTTGTCTTATTTGCATTAAGAAGTAGTTTATGTTTGATTAGAGATTCTTATTTACGTAACGGTACATTAAAGACGTACAGTATTTGTATGGTGCACATTTGTAGGATATCATGAACCGCTCTGTAAGAATACATTTTGCAAATGCATGTGTGTCTCCGCTAAAGTAAAAGTTACCAGATAAAACATAATCTAATTTATCATCAGCTGCCCTGTTGATTGGCCTTCATTTTGTTGTGTGGATGGTAGTGTGTATAATTACACATATTTATCTATGTGTGAGGGAAGGAGCTGTAATTTAGGCTTCTTCTCCTTTTTTTTTTTTTTTTTTAATAAATGTGTTTTAATTGGCATGGCGGAGCACACTTCACACTTCCGTGTAGATGCCAGGAAATTGGAAGTGGAGTTATGTGAAGCTGGTAAACTTGAGACATGAGACAGTTTGTTGTTGTTGTAAATGTAAAATGACATGTTTGGTGACTCTCAGACTGACAGCTGAACAAAAAGAAATAAGAACATTAAATTAAAGCTAAATTTAAAACTTTAAGACAAGACCAGCATCATCATTTATTATTTTTGATGTAATTTTCATCTATTACTGTAATGTGCAACATGGATGAAATAAACTGCAGACTGTACGATGACTGAATCACAGGCTACGACGTAAGATGCCATATCTTCCCATACTGAGTGACAGGGATGCTGCACAGGTTACTACTGCTCCAACTGTTTGGCACAACACAGAGGGGCACATTATTAATATTAAGACAGTTATTTTTATCATTAATAAAGTTGGTAAAATGTCTGAAAAAAATACCGATAAAATATATAAAAAATATTTTTAAATTGTCAGAAAAAATGTTCAAAAAAAAAGTTTAAAAAAATGCTGATACAATGTCCCAAAAATATAATTAAAATGTCCGAACAAATGTTACTGAAATGTCTGAAAAATGTTGGTAAAATGTCCAAAAAACACAATTAAAATGTCAAGGGAAAAGTTGATAAAATGTCTGAAAAATATAAACAAAATGGCCAAAAATGTTGATAAAATAAAATAGCTGCTGAGTGTCTCACCTGGCAGCTGTAACGCCATGTTTCTTTACTGTTGGTCATCTTTCATCTGGAGCAGCCCAAAATTGCACAGTATACCAGGCTTTGGCAGTAACAGTGACTGAGGTTAGTTAACAGAAATAAAACATGGTGAGGACCTACCTTCATATGACTCAAAGTTCAGGGAAAAGTCCATTTTTTTGTGACCCATCCACCGTCTCAACCTGCCTCCTTACAAGCACTTGGGACTGCTTCCTTGTTTACTGCTGTGAGTGCATTGGTCACTTGATCTCACCTTCTCAAATTATGATTTTGGAATTTGCATTGCATTACAATGATGTGAATAAATTTGACTCAGCCAAACAGCTTGTTAAGCTAAATCAAAAACTGATGCTGTCAGAAGGAAAAACAGCCTCATCACCACATGTAGCAGATGTTTTATCACCAAAGATGGTCCAACATCAACACATTTTTTGGCTGCTAAGTATAATTGGATTTATGTGTTGATGTCAAAACAGCAAATGTTGGCAGATATGAATCTGCTCTGCAGGTTGTTTCGTTGCCTTCAGAACATTTACTGCATGGCATCAAAAGCAAAGTCCAGTTTTGGCCCAGTGGTCTGTGCCCACAGGAGCCCTTCAAAACATTTTCCATTCTTATGTCTTTTGTCAATTCATTTCATTGCAGATAAGCTGCAGACAGCACACAAGTGACAGATGGAACAAAGGCAACCTGTAAACAAAAAAAAACTTGCTGTCATAAATTTCAATAAATTACAGATGCCTGACTGACTGTGTTGGAACAAGGATTAAATTGGCTGTCTGAGCACAGGAGTGTGCGTGCATATTAAACTGTGTGTCTCAACGCTGATCACTGCAACATCACCTGTAGCCGCAGAGCTCGTGTGACTCACATGACACACTTTCATACTTGCATGTTGGCGCAAAACCCGTCATATAATTACAAAAGTCCCGGTTTGTTTATATGCAAATACAACTGCACACACGTCTTAAAACACACACACAATCACACACAAATGGTTTCAATAATGTCAGTTGTGCAATTGCATTAATTTATCACTGCTGTACACCAGAGGGTGTTGGTGTGTGTGTGAGCGAAGTGGTGTGTGTGGCTGCTCTGATTAGACAAATAGGGAGCAATGGATCGGTTCAGTTGGGAGAGAGCGCTGAAGGAGGAGAGGAGGAGAGGAGGAGAGCGGATGAGTGTAGAGCTGGCCAGGAGAACAGAGGAGATGTTGAGCGAGGAGGTTAAAGGGGATTTTATGCTCCATCATGTACAAGAAAGAGCACAAAAAAACATTTAGTTGCATGTTAAAACCAGAAATCCTTCTCATGTAATAAAGCTGGACTGAAAGACTTATTTTCACAACTGTTGGTTGGCAGCGAGTTTCCAAAGAGGGTTTACCCAGTTTGCTTGTTTCCTCTTCTTTTCTGCTGGAACATTTCAGATAAACAGGCAGGACGTTAGTGCCCAAGACCAGCAGAATGTGACACAGTGAAATTCATTTAAACATTGTCATGAAGCAGGTGGTGCTGGAAGCATATTGATGTAAAAGTGGCTGCTCTGGATGTGACTACTTTCAGTAGTGGCACAGTGAAATGAAGAGAGAGGCTGCTGCAGAGAAGAGTTTGGATGGTGCTTCACGTGTTGTTTCCTTCACTTAAGCCCCTCGAATGTCAGCAATGCCAAGCTTGTTTGCAATTGGTCACTGACAAGTTTAAACATCGGAGTTCCCCAAAATTGAACTCAACTGAAATATCTCCATTAGAGATATGTATTTCAGTCAGGACAGGATTACGATTTGCAGTATTATATTTGGCAGTATGGCACTGTCCTGGGGCCACTCGGCTTTTCCTCAGGCCTACACAGAAAGCCTAAAGTGAGAGAGAGCACACCTCTCTGCCCTTCCATGTGCCTACAAGGACAGCCTAAGGCATAAAGAGGACGCCTCTCTACCCTTCCACACGCATACTAGGAAAGCCAGAGGCAGAGAGAGCAGCAGCAATGACCCCCCCGGGAACAGAACAGAGCAAGCAGGCTGATTGGCAGCGTATCATACTAGCGATGGTGTCTGACGCCGAAATCACTAACAAAGCGGCAGTATTTGATGACTTGACCTGGACTTAAAACCAGAAGCTCACTTCACTTCAAGTTAAGCGAAACCACGATGTCTTTTTCCAACCCTAATCATGTGCTTTTGATGCACAAGAAAATAAACATAAAAACAGGTGTTTTACCGACATTAAAAGTGTATTTTGAAAAATACTGTTTGCATCCAACAAGCAGAAACTGTACATTTCCTGTTTGTGCAAAGTGACACAGCGCTCTGAGATGTGACTCAGATGTAAGAGGATACCTAATGCATCATCTGTAGGGCTGAATGTCTTCAGAAAAAAGCAGCTTTATTTGACAATTTGGGATGAAACAGGTCTAAGGTGGACAAAGAGTGACCAAAGAGCAGAAGACATTTGAACTCTGGTCAGGACTCAAACAAGAATCCAACACGTGGAATCAATCAGCAGGACGACTGGTCGAGTTCTGAACCATAAATTGTCTTCTATCTGCTCTCTGTCTCTCAATTTGCACAGAGTGCAATCAAACTCTATTCAGGGTCCAATCAAGACATTTTTCTTTCTCAAGAAGTGTTCATGGCATGTTTTCATGTTTGTTCCTTTTTTCGTTTATTTTTTTTGTTAGCACAAGGAAAATATACAAAATAATTGTAAACAAGAATATATTATACGTACGTTTTTTTAGCCTCTTATTTGTTTTTATCATACATTATAAACTGACTTAAAGTCAGTGTGTAATCATGCCTTTACACTCAAGCAGAGCTCATAGTCACACTCAGGGCTTCTTGCAGGCGGAAGTGTTTTATATATCCAGCTGTTAGTGTAATTAGGAAGGACTGAGGATACGAAAGAATATATGAGTACAAGTTGTGTGAGAGTTTGTAAATGGATGTTTTGATATAGTTTTGCTGTTGTTTAATATGGTTCTCAATGACTTCAAATTATGAAGAATGATTGCCTTTTTTGGATTCTGCATTCAACATGGAGGCATGCAAGAAAAATGCAGTTTTCCTCATGAATTCAGCGTAACATGCAGCCAGTAACCGCTGTACAAAGGGATGTTTTCAAGTGACGTATTCTTTTAAGATGTGCTGAAGTCGTCTTACTTGATGTAAAGACTTTGTCCACGATGGCAACTATATTTTTTATTGTTTGACTAAAAGTTTTGGATGATTTGAAGGTCTGTGAGTAACTGTCTACACGTATCTAGACATTTCTGTGAACAAATATTTTCCTCTACATTTGGGCCTCTTGTCCACACACGAACAGAGTTTCGGGCTCAGCTGCAGAACATCTTGAGAAAAGGAGTCTTGTGGCCTATTTTGTCCACGTGACCCATGACAAATACCCCTTTCCAAAAATAGCTGGATATGTATAGACAGAGCCTGAATCAAGTCTAAGAATCTGCAAAAAGTTCAACTGCTAACTCGGCCGTCTTGGCACGCCCTGTGTATGGAAATCATTTGTCGTGTCACACAATGTCGCACTATAATCTTTTGAATGACGCTGGTGTCTGGCACATGCAAATGTTTATAAAGACAGCCGTCCCTGGAGACGAGGTCAGAAAAGCGAGACAGAGACAGAGGGTGCAGAAGAGACAAAGGTGTCAGGCTGAATCTGTGGATGTCTTCAAAAAATCTTTGACGGAGAAGTGAACAGGGAACTTCCCCTGAGCAAGGCATTTATCTCCTAACTGCAGAAAAGACTGCAAACTCAGATGCTATCACCAGGAGGAGCACACACACATACTCACACACAATCTGCAGAGTTTTTCTTGTCTGGCTGTGTCCTGTTATTTATTTTGCTCTGTATCGAGGACATACATTTCCCAGAAACCTCCGAGTACAGCAAAGCATGACCAGTGTGCCCCGAAATTAAACACTGGCAATTCATCAAAATAATTTTCTTTCCCCTTACTCACTCAGCGCTGGTGTTAAACTCAGGGAACCATTTGTAAACACTGTTTACACTTTAGCGCTTTTCTATTCGCTCCCCATCTGTTTATTCCAATAATCTGTTCTCTCTCCACCTTCTCTTCCTCTGAGGGTTATCACAGGACTTGACCTGAAGAGGGGTCGGCCTGCCAGAGGATTATGTGAGCTGCTCGCTTAAAAAGGGATCCCGAAAACAAAAACATTGCTTCCAAGTTTTATTCAGCAATGCAGCTCTCCTGCCTCTTTATCCTCTGACACCAGCTGCTCTGTTTATCTCTCTCTCCATCCTGCTACAAATACAAGCAATTCTAATAAACATGGAAATATAATTTGGAAAATAGCTTTAATGACTGATATGAACAAACCTTTATTGGTAAATGTCCAAAAATGGAGTTTGTCTTCACATAAATCAAAGGCCCACTGCTTCATAAGAGTCACTTAACAATTAATGTTCGCAAAGTTAATTGCTTTTCTAATGTGTGATGTTTTTCAAATATGGCAGCTTGAAACTATTGCTGCGTTCGTTTTGTACTCGGAAGTGGGAATGACATCACCTCCAAGTTGACAACAGTTTTTGCATTCTAGTTGACGACGGTGGACAAGTCGCAAAAAAACAGGGACGCCCGCAAGAAAGCCTTTGTTTCTTTCGGAGTACAGACAGCTTCAAAACCATCATGCACTCCAACTGACGAAAGCTACTCACTATGTATGTGACCGGCGGCCATCTTGAATTCGTACGTCATGATTGATGCGGTTGCTCTGAGTTTCCGAGTAGCAAATCTGATCTCAGGGTGCACCTGAGTTTAAACTTCCGACTGGGAACTGGGAATTTCTGCCCTCTGAGTACAAAACAAACGCACCATATGACACATTAAGGTCCTGACAAACCAAGCTAACAGTCGGCTGTAGGTCAGTGTTGAGATGTTGGTAAGTGTCTGTTGCCCCTTGTTGGCCCCGGTCAGCTTTTTTGCTTTTGTCCAATTCAGCATGTTGTCAGATATGGCAGAGCCCATTGGTGAATGAAATCACTCCGATTGGCAGTTCAGCTCAGTGCACGAGAAAAGAAACAGAAGTGAGGAAAGTAAACAAAAAGCTGGAGTCAAGAGGGAGTGAGAGCAAAACTCATTATGTAAGGTAAGAAGAGTTATGTTGTGTTCACACCAGGTGCAAATAAAACATTTCAAGCAAGTGAATTACCTGTAAAGTCAACGTAAAAATGCAAATTAAATGGCACAAATGAAGCGAGTAGTACAATTTTGCGTCGTATGCTTAGTCACCAAAGTTGAGAAATCTGAATTTCAGCGATCGTTTGCACCGCAATAGCCAATCAGGATTGATATCTTACAGGGAAATATGACGCAGAGGATGTATCGGCGAAAATCCATTCATCAATTCAGGAACTTCACATGGTTATGACTCAAGTCAACGCAAAATATAAAGTTCAAATTTGCATAATAACATAAAAGTTCACATTTATTTGGTATCAACACAACATTAATGTTCACTGGTGCATAATAAATATACTCTGTTCTTTCCACATTGGATTGTGTTGTTAATGTGCTAAGTGCTAACTAGCCCCAAGACCATCTTCCGGTTTCCCTTTCTGAATGATGAATACCAACTATCGCCTCCTGCTGGTGTGGAGCATAATTCCCTCTCACACAGGTGCAGAACGAACGTGCTGGTTGGCCATCAGCTGAAGTGTTTGTGGTGTGTTCATGTGTAACTTTTTTGGCCAGGTGACAGGCGGCCTTTATCGCTGCTAGTTCTCTGAAGTCAATGTAGTGTGTCTGTGCCTTTAGACTGTGAGAAAAAATGGCTGCAGCTTCTGTGATGTCACCCAGTGGTTTGTGGACTGTGGTTTAAGATCTCGACTTCAGCGTTTTGACTCTTGCCATCGTGTTTTTTTGGAGACAGAAGTGACCATATGTGGACGAGAGGTTGGACCTGTGCAGAAGTGAGAGGTGGATCTGACTCATAGCCACGTGTTGGGAACATCCTGTCACTCGAGCAGCCTTGCATTTCAATATGTATAATTTTAAGCTTTATTAACAAATGGTCTTATGGGGGAGACTGTGACCCGTCTTTGTTCAAGAATAATCTTCGGCATCAGATGTGAATTGTCCCCTTTCATGGGACATTTTTCTGGTGAAAAGACATTCAGTAGTAAACATTTTTCAACCGACTATTTGAAGACATTGATTGAACATTCACATGTAGAGTGTATTTCACCAGGATTGTGATTACAGTGTGCAAATAATATCACAAGACATTATTTAAAGGTCTTAGATGTTCAGGTCAGTGTTCACTGGGCTCAATCTCTTCGACAGCCGTCCACCAGCCTCTGGCCGATGACTCTTTCTTGATTTGAGGTGACCAGGGACACGACGGTTAGCTGCCATTGCTTGAAGCCTGTGTTGTAGTTTAACTAACAGATGCTCGGAGGTGTTGGACTCTGAGCAAATAGATCCCCTGCAGTACTCACTGCAGCTTTTAGTCTGCTGACCAATCAGAGGTGGAGGGTTGATTTACAACATTACATATGTGTCAGGTGGCGTTAGGGTCAAGCAGAAGCCAAAAGCAGACATGATTTTTCCTACTTTCAAAGTCCTGTGGTTTTATCTGGTAAAGAGCATGATCAGATGTCTCGGGGCTGAAAGTCTTGCCACTCTTTGGCCCTGCTTGCATCATCAAGCAAGAGCAGGATATCGTGTATGACTAAAACCTTCCTACCAGACACAGCGAATACTGACAATTGCAGCGGTGTACATGCTAATACAAACACACAGGGACAACGTTGAAAAGAGTTTCTGGTGTGCAGCGGATCAGCCTGTAGCAGGTTAGATAGAGTCTCTGGGCTCCTGCTCCTGTGGCACAGATGAGCTTTTGTCAGATGAGCTGTTTCTGTGACAGGTGTTGTGCTCTGATGCGTCATCCATTAGAATAATCCCGTCTGAGGTGCAGGGAAATGTAGAATCACTCGGGAGAGACACCAAACAGAAACAGTACTTAAAATATAGATTAAAACAGAGAAAATGTAACAGCCCTGCCCTTATTTCCTGTCTCCCTCCTCTCCTCTCCTCCCACCTCACCTCTTTCACTGCTCCATTTCTTTCTTTCTCTCTGACTTTTTTTCGTTCGTTCTTGTCGTCCGGCGAGGATCAAGAAAATATGGCTTTCTGTGAATTATGGAAAATCTTCCATCTTTTATCATTCCTCCTGTCACTTGAGCTCTGCCTTGGCTCCTCTCGCTCCGTAAGGAGGGCGAAGCAAAGAAAAACACACACAAAAAAAACTCCTCCTCTATCTGTTTTATTGTGTTTGAAGACAAAGACGCTCTAACAAGGTGAAAAATGATGATTTGAGGGAGTCTCCCTGTAACATATGGAGAGAAGTTTCCGGAGAGAAATGTCCGTCATTAAGACTTTAACCTACTGCTGGCTCAGAGGCCCCTCACTGCTGACCTAGCTCTCTGTGAGCGTGTGTGTGTGTGTGTGTGTGTGTGTGTGTGTGTGCGTGTGCGTGTGTGTGTGTGTGTGTGTGCATGTGAGAGACCTAGTTGTCGGATGATGCCCTGCTGCATGCCGACATCCTCATATATCACTCAGTCTGATGCAATTCTCACACACACATACACACACACACTTTTTCCTGCGCACATGCACAAACAGTAGCTTTCTTCCTCAAACACACACACACACACACGCAGGCAGATAGAGGCCGAGCCAAAAGTCAGGAATCATGTGGTTTAATTAATTACCGTCTAAAAGTGACCAAGGTCAGAGCGCCGCTCAGCTGGAGAACTTTCCAGAGGTTATGGCCTTTCCATCCGACTCTTCTGAAGCTGTCAGCTGTCTGCGAAGGTGAAGTAAGAGCACCTTAAAGCGAAGGCCTCTCGGTGCACATGGAGCCAACTGTTGAAAAAGTCTTGTGTGTGAAGCATCAAGGTTCTGTTTGGTCAAGTTCTTCTTTAATTCATCCACTGCACTAAAAAATGTGTTTTTTAGTGTGCGCGCTTTGTGATGATTAAGCTGTTTAACTGTAATTGTCCAAGTCGAACCTTAACACCTCGTTTCTACTTACGTACAAAGACAAGGCAACCGGAAGTCGAACCGAAACTCCTCCCCTTTGTAATATTTTGATGCCTGAACGAGCAACGACCATTTTTGTCCGTAGACGTCACAGAGTCTGTGTAGGCATATAAAAGAATGCAGCACCCAAAGCACTTTGGTGGGGAATTGTGTAGCAACATAGACCAACACCTTTAACATGGTCATTTTTCCCACAGGCAAATTAGAACCAGTATGTCCTTTCATGTGTTCCAGGACTGTGGCTACTACACATGTCAAACTTGAGATAGATTTTAATGCAGATCATTTTATTGTAAAACAAAGAAGGACTTTGGATCTGTGTAAAGCTGTGAGTGTTGCTTAGATGGATTATAAGACACAGAGCCTCTGAGCATGGACACTAACAGTATAATATACAAACTGACGGAGAGCAGGAGCAAGGAAACATGATTAAGACATTCCTATACTTGAGCCTGAGCCCTTTGAGTTTCTGGAGAGAAGAAACAGTTAATAACTGTCACTTCAAACAGAGGCTCTGATTTCGGGAACCTCTGACCCATTTGATTAATTAAGTTTCAAGAACTAATTAGGTGGCACTAGAAGATTAGACCAAGCGCTGTCACATGTGAAAAATGGAAAAACAATATTGCAATATAAAGGAGTGACGTAACCATGCCTGGTTTGTTTCAATAATATCCAGATTCACTGAGTCACAATTTATTTTTCGTGAGTGTGTAACTGTGTCTGTGTTGTCACTGCTCTCAGGTCCAGACTGATGCAGCACATTTACTGCAGACCATTGTACAAAGCTGAGGGGAGGAACAGTGCAGTCATTGCAGACATCTTGACACATCATAGCAGATAAAAGCACACACACATACAAAGAGAGACATTTATACTTAATTCATTACATTTACTTTTGCCTGTTGTAGGGACCTTGAACATGAACTACTGCTTCCTGACACTGAGCCTTCGTCGACGTTAATGGTTCCATCTGTCCTCGAAAAGTTTCCTTGGCACTGTGCATACATGCACGTGTTCATGTGTAATTTAACACAGTATAACTCATTACAAAGAAAAAGTTGCATAATAAGGTTGAAACATATGTTCGAGTCTTGACCTTTAAGAGTAACTGAAGCTAGACGTGAACTCGTCCAATTAACTTTTATCATTGATCACTGCTAAATAAAGATCTGGCTTTGAAATAAATGGAATGTATGCTGCTGAGTTTTCATTTAACTGAGTCTCTTTTTCCTTTATATGATTCATTTTACATTGCATTGCTGCCATTAGGATTGTGCACTTGTTTGTAGTCGTGCTGTTTTATACTTCTCAAATCATCTGCCTTTGATGGAGTTGACACTTTCAATTATTCTCAGAATCAGATGCAGTTTCTTGTCTCAAAGCCGCACGTGCTCATAGGTTGTAGATGGTTGTTATTCTGTCTCATTTCTTCACAACATTAAAACCCAAATCAATGTGCTGCTGGATCACAATACGTCTAATAATGAGGCAACCTGCATGAAACCTTACACCAGAGCAGGAACTCAGCATCAGTCAACCCCGGGCGATGCCTTTCAACTTCCTCAGAGGTGAATTCTTACATAATCCTCCTTCCAGCAGAATCCAGCAGTCCTCATTATGGTCACAGGGAACAGGAGGGAAGAGGCGAGAACTGGATTGTGCATTTCTGCACAACGATGGCTGTGGTTTTTGCACGGCGCTGGTGTTATGGATTTACAGATGGATGCGTTCGGCTATCAATCAGTCGAGACGTTCTTAGGAATCTGCCTGTCTGGCACCAGCAGTGGGTAGAATTCTTTTTCATCCTGAGAAGAATCTGAACATTCACTGAAAGGATTGTCATGAATCTGACTTTCATGGTTACCAGAGGATGGAAACTACACTTTGGTGATCCCCTGACGTTACCTCTGGCGCCACCATGTGATGGAAATCTGTGGTTTTTGGTCCAATGTCTTAATAAGTTCTTGATCTTTTACTGAAGTCAAACTTTTAATTTGTCTAATAATGTGGTTTTATGATCAAATACCTGCAAAACTAATGGTAATATGTAATATGTGAAGTCACTTGAGTCAGAGTGAGTTAGACTGCAAATACGAAAATGAAAAAACAAACATCTTAAAGCATAGAGTAAGAAATAAATGAGGTCACCAGACCTCTGGAGCCTGCTCTGCATCTCTGCTTGAGGCGAGAGGCTGCGTTAGTCGGTACCAGCATAGCACACCCAAGACTCAGACTGAACTGTGGGTGGTTGAGTTGCATTTTGGGTGATGTAGGTGCCAGGTTTTGACTTTGATAAAGAATGTGTTCTCTGGCTCTGTTGCATCTAAAGAGAGCTCCGATAATGAGTCCTAAAACCTGGAAATGAGTCAGAATGTTTATATTCTCAGTTCTATTGTTGTCAAGTCAAGTTATTTTTAAATGTGTTTTTGGTTAGATGTATGAAATAAGGTCTGAGACGTTTATGTTTTGTGTCAAGAAATAAAATACATCACTGTGAACCCGCTCAAGACTGTGGAGATGACAGTGGACTTCAGGAGAAGCCCCCCAGCACTGCCCCGCCTCGCCATCCTCAACAGCACAGTGTCTACTGTGGACACCTTCAGGTTTCTCGGTACCACAATCTCTCAGGACCTGAAGTGGATCTCCCACACAGACACTGTCCGGGAAAAGGCCCAGCAGAGGCTGCACTTCCTGCGACAGCTCCGGAAGCTCAACCTGCCTCAGGAACTGCTGATCATGTTCCACACAGCCATAATCCAGTCTGTTCTCTGCACATGCATCACGTCTGGTTTGGATCTGACACCGAACTGGACAGGAACAGACTGCAGGGGTCAGGGAACGGGCAGGAAACATCACTGCTGACCCCTCACACCCCGGAAAACAATCTGTTCAAACTCTTCCCCTCCGGAAGGTGCTGCAGAGCACTGTGCGGCAAAACCTCCCATCACAAAGACAGTTTCTTCCCCCAGGCTGTCGCTCTGATGAACCCCTAAACAGTCACAGAGTGGCAGGACAAACAACACTGCATCCTTGTATATTGTATATATTTTTAATATTTTTCTATATTTGATGTATAGGTTTCCACTTTTTGCCAAAATTTGAGTACTAGTCAAATTCCTTATATGTCCAGACGAACTTGGCGAGTAAAGCTGATTCTTATTCTGATTTTGTACGTTTTTGTAGCCTTTAGGGGCCGTTCACCTTGTGTCTTTTTTTGCCCTGAAATTCATTGTTTTCAATGTAGATGTGCCGCAGGTGTGCTAAAAAGTCAGAGCAACGTTGTTGCGGTGCGCATGTACGGCCACTTATGTGTCTTAAAAAATGTGGCTGCTAAACGTGGCTAAATGTCACTACAGAGCGTCATGACGCTGAATGCGACTTTAGCATTGTCGTAATCGGGATGTAAAGTCATGCGACCATGGAGTAGTTTGTTTATAGCCTAATGTTAGCTTTTTAACTTCTGGTGATTGCATTCAGGCTTCAAAATGATAAATGTGACATTCATTGTGTGGGCATGAAAAACATTTGCTCGCCACAATGGAGAAATCTCAAAGGCTTTTTGAGGAGGGAACCAGTGTGACGCCAGAACAACATCGTCCCTGGATCGCTCCGTTTTGATACTGATAACATCTCATTGCTTTTAGTATCTAATAATAGAGTTACAGCCTCCTTTACTGTTGTGTTCTGTCTCCGTCTCACTGGTTCTGGATCGACCACCTTTTTTATGAGCGTGCTCCGAACCCATCTGTGTGAGCAGCTGGTGTTCTTGCAGGACGACGCTGCCCCCTGAGCAGCTCACAGCCCCTCGGTATCACTTTCCTCAAGATGTTTTTCACATGTTTGGCCCACCCACTGGGGTTAGACAGTGTCCTTGAGCTTGGAAAGGCACATTTTAAACTTGTTTACTGTGTCTATCTGTCTATCTGTCTATCTATCTGTCTATCTATCTATCTGTTTATCTGTTTATCTTTCTGTCTATCTGTCTATCTTTCTGTCTATCTGTCTATCTGTCTATCTATCTGTCTATCTGCATTTTTGGGTTGGAAATGGTATATTTCTGTAAAGTCATCTCTCGCTGCCTTTTCCATCCACCGAGCATGTCAGATATCGTTCCCATTTTGTGATTGTGACACATGGGCACTTTGAAAACAAAGGGCCCAGTGAATGTGCAGTCGTTTAATCAACACAAATCATTTGTGAGCGTGCGTTCACAAAGCTTTGAAGATTACAAGTCTTTCATCTCGCAGCAACAAAGTCGGGTTTAAAATGCTATCAGTATGAAGCAGCACTCGCTTTTCTAACGAGGTCTGCAGAGTGTCACACGTGCGCCCTGAAAAACAGCCGAACAGAAGTTTTCCGCTTGTGAAAATGTTGGTATTGTTGCCATCGACTGCCACGAGATGACCGACACAACTTATCAGACACAGAGGAGGTCGCAGATTGCCATGGATTCCTCTGTCTTTAGTAGAAAGCCTGTAAGTTTGTCTGTTTAACCAGATTTTGTCAATGATTTCTTGAATGCAAAAGCTTGCACTCCTCGTTGGTTTTGTTGTTGTTGCTTTTCTCATTTTCCCAACGTTGGTCATCACTGCGTTGGTCTGCCCTGCTGCCATTTTGGCCGTGACTCTTTGAAAAGACGTTTTGAGGTAAAATAAATAAAAATAAAATTGTGAAGTTCATCTAGAGATACAAATATTTAACACAACGTCTTATAAAGGCAGTGTAGCACAATACAAAACTGAATTAAATCAAGCGCCTCGTCGCACAATGTTTGACTTTTCAAACTCTTTTCATACCCAAGAACAGTGCTGTGACCTTGTTAAATTGAGGGTAATAATTAGATTTCACTGCCTGGCACTCTTTCTGTAAAAACCTCAAGACAGACTCACAGGATCCTCTGGGGTCGGCTTTATTTAAACTCCCAAGGCATTAAAGGAGCCTCCAACAGAGAAACATCTGAAATATTTCACTTGGCTTCGTGGGTAGAGTGCCAACTTTGCACTTACGAAAATGTGATTTTGAGCCGGGCTTGATTCATCTTCTTTCGTCCTCGTCTCTCATTACCTCTGTGTGACTCTGTGATTCTTTCTCTCGTGAACTCTCACTTCTCCTCCATCTGTGTCTCTTTTATTTAAGCATCAGATCCTGTTGAAGTGTTATTTGCCTCTAATCTACGAGTCATTTTCACTATTCGAGGGGATTTCGGGAACGTGAAACAGCATTAACATTTTCTGAGGCTCAAACATGGCACCACAGACAGAGCTCTCACGCTCTGCTCTTTGGGCCTCTTGTGGAGGAACTTCCTGACCTTAATAACTTTGTGACAGTTTAATTAATCAAAACACACAAGTCCATATGGCTGTTTGCTTGGCTGTCTGTCTCATTGCTCTCCTCTCTGACTTCCTCTCCAGCCGTTACTCAACCACAGACTGACGCTTTTCTTCTGCCGGGTCTCAAACACTTGAACCCCGACGAACAAATTTTTTTGCCGGCTGTTAGAAAATCATCAGTCATGCAAGAAACACACAAGTTTGGATCCATGTGAACACTAAGGCTACATATTTACAAGTAGAGAAAATGTTGAAAATTGATTGATTGACAGAGACAGACTCCAAAATCAGAACCATGGACAGCAGCATTGTGTGTTAGTGCTTTCACACCCTCACACAGTGCGCTTCTCTGACATACAGACACACTTTTTGTTTCTCTCTCTTTCTGCTGTCCGAGCCCGACTCAGCCCACCAAATTAACTTAATTAATCGGCCCAAACCGATCCGACCCGTCAGGCTTACTCGGGTTGAAATTGAGAACTCTAGGTGGGACAACAACATCAGTTAAAAGTCCCTCAGCAAGCTGGTGTCCATTTCCCGTGTGACTGTAAAGCCAAATCTTGTTCTTTTTTCCTAAACCCAACCACGAGAGTTTGTTATTTAAGGAAGAAAAAAGTCAATTGGCAATGTTGTACCAATGTTGTGCTTTTATTTTGAAAGAGACTGTATGCAAACTGTACATTTCCTGTGAAAACAGAAGTGTATTTTGAAAACAGACAATGCATGTGACAGGCTGAAGTTGACACGGCGTCCCAGAACGTCAACAACCAACACACCCAGGGTACCTTGGACGCCACATGTGGACGTGGAAAGTCCATGACCAAACGTGGACATGTGACGAGGGAGAATGTGTTATGCAAGGCTGTGGTAACACTTTACATACTATGAAATACTGTGAAGTCGGACAGTGAGATATTTTCTCACCAAAGCAGCATATCAGATATAAAATGACTCAAAGATAATCAAATCGAAGTCTTCAAGTCCTTTATCGGCACTGACCGACAGTGACCTGCTGCTTTGTTGCTGGTTGAGGGAAACATAAAAAACCTCTCCACCTCTCAATCAGCTACACCTCCTCTTCCCACCTCCTCCCACCTCCTCCCTCTGCCCCCGCTCACTCCAAGAGAAGCTCAACAGTGCGAAAGACAAACAGGAACACTCCGTCGTCCTGAGGGACACATGATCAGGTCACTGTGGAAGTGTTTGTGTGTGTGCTGGAGAGAGTGCAGTGCGTATGAACATGTGAGTCAGATATGCATGTGTGTGTGTTTGTTGTGTTTTCCACTGTGTGTGATTTATGTGTCTGTGTGTGTGTTTGTGTGTGTGAGAGAGGTCAGTGTGGAGCTGACAGGTTGTGTGCTGTGGCAAGGTCACATGAGGGAATACAGCTGGGAAAAGATGGATGGATGGATTGAAGGGGGAAGAAGCTCAGGAGGCACTTGAAGGGAAAGTGTGTGTATGACTGAGCCTGTGGAGAGGAAGACTTTGAAAGACACTTGGTCACAGCAGTCAGTCATCACAGAGGAAGGAGACGAGTTTCCATTTTCTCTCAACCTTTTTCAGTCGGACGATCAGATTTTGCTTCACCTTCTTTTTAAAAAACAAACTACAGGCCTCGTTAATAATCTGACAATATATCAATGTTATGTGAATAACGGAAAATAAAAATGTGTTTAAGTTTTGTTTTTTTTTTCTCCGGTAAAGGGTTTTTTTTGGGGAGTTTTTCCTTATCTGCTGTGAGAGTCTGAAGGACAGAGGGATGTCGTATGCTGTAAAGTCCTGTGAGGCAAATTGTATTTGTGATATTGGGCTTTATAAATAAAATTGATTGATTGATTGATTGATTGAAATTGAAATAAATTGAAACGATGCATATCTTATTAAAACATGGACTTCAAATTGACCAATTGGTCTCACTTCGAAGTTGTCGAAATACAGCGGTTGGTCCTTGCACTAATAAAGAATTTCAAGTTAAAAATCAGTGTTGTTGTGACATTGCTCAGCTCAACACAGAGGAGGTGCTAGATACGGTGGCTGACACAGAAACGTGAATGCCCCTGTAGAGCCAATGTTTTGTTTGACCGTTCTGGGCTACAGTAGAAACGTGGCGATCTCAGCAGACGAGGAATATGAGAAATATTCCAAGCTGAATCCTTAAATCCCGTCATATAAAGACAGTGCGTTGCGTCTGGTGTGTGCCAGGTGATTATACACTAAATAAAACATTCTTATTATATTCCATTTCTGCCAATTTATCCCCCTAAATCATACCGTCACAGTCAGTGTCCTGATGGCTTTTGGGAAAGACTGAACTCGGTGTAATAGACACATTGAAGTTGTCTTTGTTCCTGTGCTGCCTTTCCTTCATTTACCCAGCTACACACCTTTCCTGTATCAGCCTCGTTGGTCCGTCCCTGTTCCTGAGTTTCTCCCTGTTCTTCTACCTCATCACTTTATTCCCCTCACCTGAGCGTCTCCGCCCCTTCCTCTCCACCTCGTCAGACTAGTTTCTATTTAAGCCCTGTTCTTCACTTCAGTCTTTGTTGGATCCTTGAGTTGACTCGATTGTGTGATATTCAGTTTACTGTTTCCCTGGAATAGAGAGTGATATTTTTAGTTCCTGTTGCTGCCTACACACTGCATCTTTAACCAGGAGAGACTTACCTAAATTAAACCTGTATTTTTCAACACAGAATGACTCAAAATCTGTCAAATTATTGTGACCACTTCCTGTTGTTTGTTATATTTTGGGAGAAAATGATTTGAAGTGCATGACAGAATATTTTAAAGTCACACTCCAGGATCCAAATACAGGACCCTTTACTTACAATCACTATTCGTATGTTCCCCGACTCTATAAAGCAACTCAAATTCTAATGTATAAGTTTATTTGATTGTGTTAACTCTGTGAACAAACTTGAGACTCATGTTAACAATCAGTGCCGTCTCCATCTGGGACACAGCTTTGGTCTGATCTGATGTTACACCAGCAGTCTGGCTCCGACACAGAGTCAGTCAGCGTTTTGATACTCGCTGCTATAATGTCAAAAACAAACACCACGTTTTCTGCAGGGAACTGATAACATGTAAGTCAATTAAAAACCCATTCATGTTGGTGGCTCGCTCGTATTTACAGGACGCGCAACAGCCGCGAGTCGACAGCGACTGCTCTGTAAACAAAAGGTCACCAGCTTGTGTGCGCTAACGGTCATGTAACCCTGCCTCTGATTAAAAGGGCAGGAACGGCTGCGAGGTGCAGCGTCAGCCACATTTGTACAGGATTGAATTATGTAAATTAAAATTACCTGTTGAAACGAGAGCAGGAGGAAAATATTTACTCTGGTTAGGCTGCTTTATGGAGGTGACATGATAAAAAACTTGACTGAAACACAAACAAATGTCACAGTCATTTTACATACTGTACACTGTGTGTATGTGTGGAGAGAAAATGAGCACACACACACACACACACCTACAGCACAGGGCAGTTTCATCTGTGATTGATGGGAGAAAAAATAAATCATGTTGACGAGGGTTTTGTCTGTTCTGGTGATGGATACAGCCTGAGGGAGTCCACACACACACACACACACACACACACACTTCACTGTCCCTCGTTTCATCCTTCCATCTTATATGATGAGGTACATTGAAGGACAGAGCTAATATGTTTCCTTTTCTTCCCCTCAGCTTGTCTTCCCTCTCTCCATCCTTCACTTCCTGCTCAGTCCTTCCTGTGTCACCGAGTCAACAGCAGCCGAGGTCTCAACATGTGTCGGGATGAACCAACTCAGCTACTGTGGCCAAACTGTACAAGGCCAAAATTAATTGTGTAACATTAATGTGCTCCGTATGTCGATATAAACTGCTGATGTTAAGGTGACAGAAACACAACTCTCCTTATTTTCATGTGATTATGGAAGAGATAATGCCCGACGAGATGTCCAGTATCTTTTTATCCGCCGATGTGGCTCCACAAAGGTCATTAAATAGTGATGATAAGCATTATCCCGCTTATACCCTCGTCACTTGATCACAAAGTAAGAATACTCATTCATATTTTTATGCTTTTGTGCAGCGTTAGTTCAGACAGGACATGATGATCTCAAGCAGCCCAATGAATGTCATCTTCTTCCCTTTGTTGCTCTGTTTGCTTTTTATTCTCTCCGTCTCTCCGTCCTCTTTCTTTCACTGCGTCTCTCAATCACACTGTTTGTTCTCCATCAAACTCACAGTGAGGCCTTGGATGCTGAGATATGACCTTTAAACATGATTTCTGCAGAACACGGGATACAGACGGAGGAGAGACGGAGAAAAGGAAGACAGGACAAGTTTCCCCACCCTCAGCGCATGTTTTCAACACTTCACTGACCCCTAGGAAAATCATCTTTCTTTGCCCCTTGTTAAAGTCCCCACACCCACCGTGCTCCCCGACATCTCTCCACATCTCTCTGGCACATGCAAGCACACACTGTATTTTTTCTCCCTCTGCTCTCTTTCAAATCATTTTTTTCACCTTGTTCGAGCAGCTTTTTTCTCTTCCAAAGACAGTACGGGGAGAAGAGCGAGGCAGAAACTGGAAATGTTAAAGCCGCATATATAAAATAATCATTTGCGAACAAGCAGCCAGATGTGAAGAAGCTACAGTTCATCTCCGACACCTCCCTTCCCCCCCGACGTACACCTGCAGCAAACTGAGAGCGCTGTCGAGCTCGCTCCTCAGTCCTATATGCTTTCTGTTTTTCCCCACATAAAATGACCTTTGTGTCTCACAGCTGAGGTGTAGTCCATGCGATATTGATGTATTTGAGGTGAACTGAGCCACATGCACGAGCGCAAACAACCTGCATTTTCCATTTCCCCCCTTTTTGTTCTCTCCCTCCTCTCAAGTCTGCGAGTCCTGAATATGCAGCCGAACATACAGTCAGACATTCAGAATGCTGCCTTTGTGATAACCTGCAGGCACACTCCTCTGTATAAACAATATCCCCGAGTTTGGGTTTCTGTATTGCATATTATCAATATCCTGCAAAAAGGCATGTGTCCGCCGAGGCAGTTTTTTGAGGGATTGAGGAAGAAGTTAGTTTCACATGAAGTTTTGTGCCTGCTAAGAGATGGTGCGCCTCCATGACTCACAATTTCAGTCAGTTCAAAACGTTTTCTTTGAGCTGGATGTTAGAAGCAGCGGCAGCCTCTGTGGGCTGCCAGTAGTGATTTTAGACTGTCAGACTGGGTCCCAATTCTATTCTGTATGCTAAAAACTATCTTAGCAGCTCATACGCAGGGAATAAATTGATTTTTTTCATACTTTGTACGAACAGGAAATGGTGACAGAGGAAACTTTACCAGTGAATCATGAGTGTCGCTGTGTGCACTCTTTAAAAACTTGATGCTGCGGCAATTTCTACAAAGTAAACATTTTCCTAAAATGCTCAGCTTCTGTCGAACAGCTTTGTTATTATATTAATATGAATCATAAAAAAAGAGGAATTCGTTTTCTTGCTGGTGGAAATGAGTGCGATATCATTTTTAGGAGACAGGATTTAAACATTTCACATGTAAGAGTTGCAAAAACGTTTAACATATTTTGTTGTCTGAGATTTTGTTGGAGCTCTCACCCATCATGGACGTGATTCATTAGCTGTCGTTAGCTCACGCATTAAGTCTGATTTAACCTTTACTTAAAGGAGCAGTGCACAGAATTTAGTGGCATCTAGCAGAGAGGATTGCAGAGTGCAACCAGCTGAAGCTTCTCTCATGTGCTAAGAATGAACCGTGCTAGAATTCCTTCAGTGTTTTTTACCAGGAGGTGAATTATCTGTTCCAGTAAATGTTTAGCTCCTTACAAACAATGAACTTGAGTTTTCCTTAGTACTATTCAGACGGGATTAGTTTTATGTGGAATAATGTCAGTTTACCACAGGATGTCTGTAATATAAATGTCTGATTCCCACGGGACAAGAAATCTTCGTGATTCTACCAGAGATGGGAGCGGTAACTTGGTTTGCGCCCTGGCATCACCTCCCTGTCAGCATGTGCGTGCTACGTTGCTTCCTGTGAAATATTGCCCATGGTCAGGAATGTGTGTACACAACGATTAGCAATATGGATTTATATTAGGCCTACTTAACACAACCAGAAGTGTTGTAGCTCTGAAAAGTGCTTTCTTCTCAAACTTTTTGATTGGTCTCCCACGTAGGGCGATGCAATAATTACGCAGAAAATAGACCAGACGCCGAAACAATCGCTGCAGCACCGGTGTGGATGACACAGTCGGTTAACATGGGCGCTGAAAGGAAACTGGCTTCGCTTCTCGGCACTTTGAGGCTATTTGCTGCGCTTCCGCGTCCAGTGTGGCCCTGGCGCTAGAAGAATGTCCACTATCACAACTGCTGACAACACAGAATGCTTCTTCAAGTGCCTCCATCATCAAAAAAACATGGAAAACAGGTTGTAAACAGGACGTGATGAAATGTTTACATACATTTTTACAGAGTAGAGTGTTTGCATGGGATTAATATAACCCGAGGTATTTTCTCTACACCGTTTCACAGATGGAAAAAGTCGCTGTAATAGGGCTTTTGACTAAAGTGCCCTGACTGAGATAATAATAATAATAATAATAATTGTGTAATACCATGATATTGTGAAATCATGGTGTGTTCAGACTCTTATCATACAGTGGAACCCTTCACCTTAATTAAAAGCAGCACTGGTGGAAACTGAGGAATTAGACTTTGCATTTCAATTCAACACTAAACACCCAGCCTTCAAAGGGACATTTTCTTGGATGAGACAGTTGAGAAAGACGGAGTAAAACAGTAACAACACCTGAAGCTTCCAGTTCGGCCTATTGCTCAGACAATCACAACAACAGAGAGCAGAGCAGGAGGCTTAAGTTTCAGCTGGCAGTTCTGTCCTCCACAAATTCAGTCAAACACCCAGAAGGGCCTGAAATATGATGTTTATCAACAGTAAGGTGGGATTTTACTCTTTGAGCTCTCATCTTAAACGCACATGACACCAGTTAGAGCTCCCCCTTGTGGCAGAATGAATCATAAAGCCTGGAGACACATGCAGCAGCACCTGAGGCTACACATGCTCCAGTACATCCTGGAGTGAAACAACTGTTTGGCTGCTGAAAAGGCGGTAACTTTCCAAAGTGGTCAGTGGGCACAGGAGTGGACAAAAGAAAAGAGTGCTTGTGTGTCTGTGTGTGTGTGTGTGTGTGTGCATTTGTGTGTGTGTGTGTGTGTGTGTGTGTGTGTGTGTGTGTGTGTGTGTGTGTGTGTGTGTATCTACAGTGGAGGAAAATGCCAGTTTGCATGGCTGAAGGTGACTGTGACAGTTTTAGCCTCAGGGCATCATTTTCCAGTCTGTCTGCTGCTACAGTAGAAGGTTGATGTGTGTAGTTATTGCTGTGAACACACTCAGACAGCCACAAACACACACAAACAAACATATATCCCATGCCTCTGTGGTCCAGTGTTGGAAAACTATCAGCTGAAGTAATTTGTTAAGTGTTTCAGTCCCATAGTGTTAAAGATTAAACTGATGTCCATTTGTATCCATTTAAATCCACACTGGACCACAGTACATGTGCTGTACCTTTAGTAAACAGTCAGTGACCTTCTGTGTAACCTTCAGAATCCTACACACATGTACACACACACTGTATACACACAAACATGGACATACTCTACACACACATACACACACACATACACACGGACACAGCTGTGTTGTGGCCCACTTTTCAGTTAAACACTGACGTCATTTCTCAGTGAAACGGCTCCGCTGCTTGCTCGAGCACATTACAGTGGCTCCCACAGCGACTCTCTCTCTCTCTCTCTCTCACACACACACACTCACACACACACACACACACACACACACACACACACACACACACACACACACAAACATGCAGACAGAAAAAAAACACTTGTACAAATGTAGAAATGTATAAACATGTATAAATTATCCCTACTCATCCACACAAACAAAAAGAGTAATTTGTGCACTCTGTGTGTGTGTGTGTGTGTGTGTGTGTGTGTGTGTGTGTGTGTGTTGTGTGGGTCGTCTCCATCCACACATCACATTTGCTCTATAGGCAGCATCTGTTGAGAAAGGCAGAATAATTATCTGCCTTTTTCTTCCTCCTTCCATCTCTCATCTCTGCTTTTTATTTTGTTGTTGCCTTTTGTTTCTCTCTCTCTCTCTCACACACACACACACACACACACACACACACACACACACACTCTCTCCTTTATAATTATTTCCACAACAATGATTGGGCCAGTTGATTAAAAAGGGTCTTGCGGGAGCTGTTTCCTGGCTAATGGCATCTCCGTTCTACACAATGAGTTCAAACAGTACACAGCACCAAAACACACCGCAAACCCACACACACACACACACACACACACATATTCAAATAGACATTTTGCATGTACTGCAAACATAAAGACGCATACAGACACACAAAGATTTTCTGACTTACGGCATGTGAGTTGTGCAGAGTCAGTTTTAATGTGCACACAAACATGCATGTGTACACACAGACCTGTGAACAGACAGGACACAGTGTTCTTTCCATAATCGGTTTCATTTAAGCTGAATTTTCTTGCTTAAACCAAGAATCTTTCCTAATCTTGTATTTGTCAGCGCCTTAAATTTTTCCTCTGGTGAGCAGATGGAGTTTAGTTTTGAATTAAATCTGTGTTTTGAAGGAAAACTTTAAGGATGAGTTTGGCTCATTGGAACAATGACGTTAAAGGGATAGTTTGAATTTATTAAAGTGGGTCCATATCCACAGTCAGTGTATCATACACAGCAGATGTCAGTTGGCACAGCACCAGTTTGGAGACGCTCAGTGACAAAAGGTCCCACCTAAAAACGTCAATATCAGTTTTAAGTGTACGCCATGTTGAGAGTATCTCAGACAGTCTGTTCTGACGGGGAGGTCGTTAATGGCTTCAGTTCCCCATCTACACTCTCGCCAAAGCCAGACTCCAGTGACAAGAACAGTAACGTTAACATGCTGACCACAGGAGCTGCTGATCGATTTCTGCTCGACTCAGTTAGTTAGTTGGTGTTATCATGTGACTTTGGGGAATCTGAATTCACCCTTTTAAACGTTTAAAGCCCGGCTGCACAAAGTTTCACCGCAGCCTCACTCATATCTGGCCCTTTGAAGGTTGGCATTCATGCGTGTTTACCAGTACCAGGTGTCGCCGGTACATTTGGGGTCAGATGGTTGTGTTGTGTGTTTTGGCCTCAGTTCACCCTGAGTTATATTTGCTTCCCTCTTTTACTAATTTTGTCACAGTAATAAGACGTCTGGTTTGGAGACTGAAGAGAGAACAGCGTTTTATTCCTGCCTCCTAGATAAGAGTGTAACAACATATAACATGCTTTGTAACCCTAACCCGCCTGCTGCTGTATCATACTGCCACAAAAGGCTTTTGGCGTCGGTGTCTGACGCTGAAATCACTGACAAAGCAGCGGTACTTGATGACATCACAGACTGGCAGCTCATGTGGTCAGTAATGTTAAATCACCGTTTGTCTCAGTGGAGTCTTGCTTAGAGGAGAGTATAACTGACTGACATTAACGTAATATAGAGCACCTTCTTTTTTCGGTGGGTAAAATATGTTTTGTTGTTGACAAACTCCAGACTGAGGTTGTGCTGACTGCCATCACTGTATGTCACATACCGTCCCCACACAACCCCACTTTAAAAAAAAATCTGAACTGTCCCTTTAATCTAATTGTTTTGACCATCATCCCTGTTGTAATAACAACACTGTAATGTGAAGAAGCTCAACAGGGCAGAACAATCTAAGGTTTTGACGCTTCTGTCACACTTAACGAGTCGTTGGATATTATGCTGCATGAACACAACAGTCCCTGACCCTGCGTATGCTTTATTAGCTTTACATGATGCATCCTATTATTTTAAAGAACACACAGTGCATGGGTAAGTGTGTGTGTGGGTGTGTGGCGGTGTCTAAAGGTTGTATTTATAAACTGGTAAAATGTAAGGCATGTAATAGAAATAATATTTCTGTGTGTGCGTCAGTGTGTAAATGTTTTACTAGCAGCATTAGCAGAGTAAATCCCATCGGCCTCACAGATAAGGGTTCTTTACTTCTTGCTTCAGCACACATAATCTCATAATTTTTTGTGATGCATATTAAGAACTTAATACTGATTGTGGAGAATTTGAAACTAATCTCGCAGATGAGGGCTAGTATGAAAGTGTGCACTGCCTTATTGGATGAGGTGGGAAGCAGAGGGAGACTTATGAAACAATGCTGCAAAAAAAACCCATATCAGCAGTGTGAAAGTTTTGTCTCAAAATTAAGATTAAGTTAACTTGGTCATTTTCACCCTGACTTTACTGAGGAGGATGTTGGAAAAGTGTTTATAGGGATAAGAGATGCAACGTGAGGCTGATGTCATCAGGCAAGGACTGCTGTTTATTGTTTAGTGTTCTGACACAAGTTATGTAAATGCTTCCAAAACTGTTCAACAGAGGAGGAGTATTGAGGCGAGAACAAAAGGAAGGGCAGTGAGTGGTGCTAAATCATAAGACAAAGGAAACAGAGCACACTTCCTAGTCTTCAAAAATAAATCCTCACTGACTCACTACAGCTGACCAGTTGGAAATAAGACAAACACAAAAACCTTTCTGGCGACACTAATCTTACCTCACAAGCTGAGGCACACACTCATTAACCCCAGTGTGTCTTTACATGCAGACAAAGACCTACGTGTGGTTTGTAGCTCAGATCCCCAGAGCCACCATCTAGTTCCTCATACTAGTTAACATGACTCCAGATTTCCTGCAGACAACTGAATAACACACATCACAAGGTAACACTGGGGCCGACTGATCAGGTTAAATCACAGTTGCCACTGGCCTTACTACAAAGCAGCTTTTATTAGTGCGCTGATGGATCCTGATTGGCAGCTAATTGTCAGCTCGTATGAAACATGCAAATGGAAGGTATAGACGCTTTTACTGTGAGTAAAGTATGATGTTTTTTGGTGGGCGGGGCTTAGCTGGAGGCAATCAGTCCTCCAGAGACATTAGCTAGCAAGTTGTGTTGTCTTGTTTTAGACGATGGAGGAAGATGATGTGAGTGGTGCGTTCAGAAACACTCAGAGTGGCAGAGCGCACTCTGGACACTCTGTCTGTGGAGACGGAGCAGCAGAGCGCCGAGCAGAGGGAATGTTTTTGTTTTTGTTGACGGGCAGTGGCGGCTGGTTTTGAGCCATGACTCCTTCTATTCTGGCTCCCAATAACACAACAAGACAAACCCTTGTAACACTCCTGTGGAGCTACAGCCCTGTGGGGGAGAGGCAGGTTTTGCCTCCAGGTGATGACGTGATGTCACTGTGACGTCGGCCTGAAGAGGGTCTATTTGTGGTTTGCAGAAACGTACGGAGCCGATATTTTGTTCCTCTGGCTGAAAAGATCAGCGCCCAGTTCTGCTTCCTGCCATAAAATGATTCGTCTTTGTGCCATAAAGCGTTTCAGCACATCCCCTCTTAATCCAGCAGTGTGGGGCATTTTTTAAATCCACTTAGATGCTGTTTAAAGGCTGCCAATATTTTCAGTCATGGTCTCATTTGTTTTTACTAATTACAGCAACATGTCAAAGTTAATGTGATAATGATTAATTGGTGTTAATGTACTGGAGGTACAATCTTCCAGTTTGGCTTGTGTCCCAGCCCCGATCACTACTTCCCCCTCTCACTTTAAAGCGATGTCAGTCTCACTTTAAACATGAGGCGAACCTTTAGGATGTGTATTTTTTAGGCAGTCTCCTCATTTTGAGAGCGATCTTCCTCTCTAACCTGCTGTCGGCCCAGAGGATGCTACTGTCGGCTCAAATTGGCTGCAGAGGAGAGATGACGGCTAAAATAGACACACAGGTTGTTCCTCTTCCCTCCTTCAGCCAGTTTATTAGTCCTCAGCGCCCCCTCTTGTCTTTCTCTCTCTGTTTCTCACTGTTCATCTCTCCATCTTCCCCTCTGATAACTCTGTCAGTAATGGGTTCCAGTGGAGGTGGCCTCCCGCTGAGTAACTGATTTACTACACATCCTGAAAGGAGGTTAACACTTTCCTCCATACCGCCGCTCTGCTCGCTCCCAGGCTCTTTTGATTTCTTTATTCCATTCCTCGTCTTTCTTGCCTTTTTTAGCGCCTGCTTGTTGACTTCTTGCTCCCTGTTTTTTTCTCTTATCTTTATTTATCGCTCTACCCTTTTTTCCCTTTTCACTCCTCCCTATCTTCTGACTCCCCCTGGGAGCCATCGCTTTACAGTGTGTAATGTCATACTTGCACTTCCTTCTGCCGTCGGCGCTGCAGACTTCCTTACTGTATGTCTGACTTAACCATACAAGAAAGGGGAGAAATCAAAGGTGAGGCAGGAAGAGGAGACAAAGAAAATAAACACCAAAATGCTCAGTGGGAGAAAAAGATACGTCATGCTGTGAAAAACACAGAAGAGCTGATGAACAGACAGATGAAGTATCTGCGCAGACTCAGGTTGGGTCTTGTTAAGATTTCCAGTTCAGCTTATTGATTCCTGGTTCTTGTTTTCAGGAAATTTTTTGAGTCCATAGGAAAAGCTGTGCGACCTGCTCAGCAGCAAACTGCAGACAGACAGATGTTGCACATTGTGGGTTTGCTGTTAATGCTCCATACTTAAAGCTCTCCATTAGACAGCCATTGGAAGTCTTCTATCTTCAAGCAGTTCAACTTCCTGTAGACGTCAGGGACTGTGTGCTCCACAGAGCGCCACAGGAAGTCGCTGCTGCCTGTGGCCATCAAGCTTTACAACTCCTCCCTCAGAGCATCAGACACTCTGAGTCAATAGACTGTACTGGACTTAATTCACCTGTCAGCAGTTGTAATTTCATATTTTATTCATTACATCTCAACTGTACCACGGGGACTTAAAGGTGCAATAACTCTTTATAACACTGTCTTAACTGTGCGATAATTGGTGCAATAATTCAGCTACAACAATACTCTGTGCAGTTATTCCCACTCCTGAATGTATATTTAATATGTTGCATATATTGTTTATATTTCTTTTTCTTGTTCCTACTGTTGAAGATGTGGTGGTGTACACTGAAGCATTATATACATATTTTTATATGCCAGTTTTATACACTGCATTTTGACCCGTATTTTAAGTATATTTACTTAATATTTTATTATCATGGTTTTCACATCCTCAGCACATTTTACATTTTTAGATTTTACATACTAGTGTTACTCTCAAAATGTAATACTAGTTACCTTCATTTGAAAGTAATGTTACTTTACAATTTTACTCTCTGTGTAGAGTAAGTTACTTATTACAATAATTTTGCTTTGACCAAAATGAGCTCAGAAGAACTCAGGTTGATGTTAAATGGATGAGGCTCATGTTGTGACACATTCATGTGTTCACATGCAGTGGTTACTGCTTTGGATTAAAATGGGGAAACAAATGATAAAGAACCATCAAATATCAATCAGTCAATCAATCAATCAATTTTATTTATAAAGCCCAATATCACAAATCACAATTTGCCTCACAGGGCTTTACAGCATACGACATCCCTCTGTCCTTCAGACCCTCACAGTGGATAAGGAAAAACTCCCCAAAAAATCTGGACCGTTTAAATAATGAATATCTTTGGACACAGGGAGGGTCAGGCAGAGGATCACAGTCTGATCATCAGGTGATATGGATTAATATTCGTGGATATGCAACTAATTAAAACACCGGAGCTGAAGACCCACCTGCCGGGTCCGATGTGCCGCTCAGCTCCAGCAGCACCAGCCAGAGAGTTGTGTATAAGAACAGGACTGTGTGCTGGTGTTGCTCTGCAGCTGCAGGAAACACATCCAACACACACTGACATCACCCAGATGTGCCGATCACTGACACCCTTCTATTGTGTCGTCTGCAGTGACCATACACTGTGTAAATAAGGCAGTGACACAGCGACACACAAACCCTCAGGGAATATTTTTTTTCTGTTGGCACACTGGCGGAAGTGGAGCAGTGTGGGTGAATAAAAACTGAAAGCAATAAACAGTATATTTCAGGTGGAAGCGCATGACGTGACACTGTAAATGTATTATTAGCAACAACTCTTTGTCACTGCTAAAATGTGATATATAACTGTAATGTGTCACTCTCAACACTGACTGGAGCATATTTCACATGCATTGTTCTTACATGTCTTATTGCTACTTCTTTAATTAGATGTGCTTGTCATCAGAGCAACTGCAACGAATCACAGTTTCCCTGCAGGGACCAATAACATATTTCTGATTCTGATACTAAACTGCGACGACCCAGCACAGACCTGCAGCCTACAGTTACTGCAGCAATGAGCATGTGCAATGTGCGACTGTCAAGTGCAGCAGGTGATATCAAGCATCCACAGTTGTATGCAGACAAACTGAGACACACACACGCACACAGACAATCAGAGAGTGCTTATCAGGGAGAGTTTGCCCAGTGATTAATATTTTGTCTTTCTGTAATTTACATGATATCCATTACGTTAATTTGTTTATTATGCAAATGATACACAGCTCACGTTGCCCTCTGAGCGCTCAGCTGTATCATTTTCTCTTCCACGACTGTCATCATATTTATTAAATTATTAGCTTTTATTATTAAAATTGATGATCATGAAAATCACCATGTGATCAGCTGTGCTATTTTACAATTAGATGACTGTTTCCAAATCAGTTGGTAGGTTATTATTGGACCCAGTGACTACTGATCAGACTGTGTACTGATCCGTCTCTTCGTCCACATGCTTCCTGATGGAGAGTGCGGTGAGCTGTGTTCACTCCTGGGCTCAGGGAGCTGGTTTTTTTTTGTGAACCTGTGGATGGTAATGGGGACTGAGTTTTGGAGCCGTGCCTGGAACACAGTCTTACTTGCTTCCTCTTTGTTTTCTATTTCCACAGTGGAGCCAACCTGAACCTGAACGCCTTGCACAGGCACCTTCTCCAGTTTAGTTTTAATTTAAGTTTCCTCTCCTCCTCTTTGATCAGCACTTTTAACAATAGGGACTTTTGCTGAGTGGGAGCTCTGAACTGACTCTCATTTATTCAGAATTTAACTCATCTGCAAGGCCATAAATCCAAATGCCTTTAAGATAAAGGACTGATTTGAAGGAATCAGGCATGCAGAGTTTATCACAGAACCTGCGCACATAAGCAAACTTTTGTCCTTCTGTCCCTTTAAGTCCAAACTGGTAAGTTGAATTAACACTGTGTAGAGTTTTCCTAAAAGAAACAACATATAGAAACACTTCTCAGTCACCATCATCCTCACTGTGACCTCGTCACATGTCCACGTTTGGTCATGGACTTTCCACGTCCACGTATGACGTCCAAGGCACCCTGGGTGTGTTGGTGATGCCAACTTGAGCCTGTTACATGCATTGTCTGTTTTCAAAATACACTTCTGTTTTCACAGGAAATGTTTGCATACAGTCTCTTTCAAAATAAAAGCGCTATGTCAGTACAAATTGACATTTTTTCCTTCAGCAACAAAAGCACGTGGTTGGGTTTAGGAAAAAAGAACAGGGTTTGGCTTTACAATCCTATGGGAAGTGAACATACTTAATACTACTTGGATTTCCGCGTGGAGAGTCAGTGATCCATTGAGCTGGTCCATTTTACTTTGCCGAACACATTTTATGTAATGATCTTGGACGGGCTGGCTTCAGCTCACAGGGCTCGGTTCAGTTTGGGTTGTAATATTTTGGCCCATTGACAGCCATTGTGTTTTATCCCAGAAAGTGAATAGGCCTGCTTTATGTTCACACTGCCTAGTAAAAGAGTCTCTAGCAGCGTGTCTGTTAAATCATTGTGTGTATCTGTACTAACGGAGAGTTTTTGTAAAAAAAATAAATAGTTTTTGTTGTTATGTCATTCCCAGTGAAAACCATCAGAGAGTGCAGCCATCTGTTTTTCTCTCCAAACCAACAGAGACATTCATGCAGTTTAGTGACATTTGTTCTCAGCGCACAAGAAAGAGCTGCACGTGCCACTTTATTTTGCACCAGCTTTCATTTCTCATATTGCCTAATGAGGTGTTGGACAAAACCCCAGGTGAGACAAAACTAAAAAATCCTTTGAGTCCAGGCTGTCTGTGTGCCACTGTTTCATCTGATCATTTCATGTCACTCAAATCTCTGTGCTTTTATGTCAGTTTCATTTGTTGTTGCAAGTCTGTGTTGCTACCTCTTAATAATAATAATAATAATAATCTTTATTACGGACTCAAATGGTCCACACACATACACACAACCATTACATACATTTAAAATACATCATTTTAAAAATAAAAATAATATAAAAATATATACGTGCATATCAGTAATTCATCACTGTTTGTTCAAAAAGAGGCGCAAGCTGTCATGCCAATGCTTTCGACGCCTGGATGTGAACCAGTAGCCCATCATAGGGCAGGTTAAGGCCATAATAATGCTTTTTTCTGACAAATCCAGTCGACACATAAAATTAAACATTAACTTTCGTAACAGTGCCTGACACCTTGGTACATTTGAGGACACAAATAACTGGCTGGCACTGTGCCACTTAGGAACACGGAGCAACAGCCTTATATGCCACTCTAAGCCTCTGCATGCTTTACACCTGCAGAACACACAGAAAATTTCCTCAACAACGTTTGGCCTGTGCATATATTTTACAGCACTGACGACGGATGTCACTGTCATCCATAAGATCATCTGAGAAGACATGTCCAAGATATTTCTTATCCTTCAACATGTCTAAGGATCCATGTGAAAGGTGGAAGGCAGGAAAAAAAAAAGATTTCTTGTCCTCTCTAGATGTAACAACTCTGACAATATAGGAGGCTGGTGTTTGCATCCTGTATGAACGCAGAGCCAAACCATGATGTTATTTCACCACCACCTGCTTTTTATAAAGTCCTAGTGTTTTTAGCATCGTCAAGGAACATCAACAGCAGACGCAAGAGATTACCTAGCACGTAATATGTCGACGTGAAAGTCAACCGAAGAAACAGCAATATGTGACAACTTTGGATGAGAACAATCAGAGAAACAAAACGTGACGTAGCGCTGAGCGACAGACAAATGAACAGACGACAGTGCGCAGAGATGACTTAGTATCGATACGCCATATTGCCATCAGAGTTCAGAAGAAAGTTCCACATCAGGTGCAGCCATCTTGGTTGTTTATAAAAATGCCTCAACAAGCTGAAAATTGAGCAAAGCGTTACGTCTGCCAGAACAAATGTCAAGCTCCCTCTACCTCAGGCTTTCCTTGTATGCGCGTGGAAGGGCAGAGAGGTTTCTTCACAGGCCTGAGGAAAGGCAGAGAGGCCCCAGAACAGAGCCATGCTGCAAAATATAACACTGAAAAGGAAATACAGTTTTCTTTGACTAAAGCGGTCCTGACTGAAATGACATCATCACACATTACGCATCAAGCTCAAAACTCTGCACAGGAGAGGGATGAAACATACGTGAGCTCGCAGATTTGCCAGGCTACAAGACCTTGGGAGTTGGTGACAATGGGTCATGCATGGTAGGTTTCGGCAACAAAAGCCCTTTGGCAAAGGTTGGGGGATGATCAGCATATTTGTTACCTATTGAAAAAGGAATCACATCCTGCCCCACGCTTTTTAGTATTTAACCAAGACTACAATCTTACCGTGACCTTAACGAAGTGCTCCAAGTGCCCAAACATGACGTGGGAAATAAAGTAATTGTGCTTTACTTGCTAGGAGCAGATCTCGTAATGCAAGAGTGGATATTGTGGGAAAACAAACATTTCCAACAGACATCTCCTTATTATGTTTCTTGAAATTTAATCCAAGTGGCGTTCCATTTCCTCCTAAATGTATTTGCTGTTCCAAATTAGTATGAATGTCACTTCTAGGAGACTGCGTTGGCTCCAACATGGCACCGCATTCATTTTAATAGAAGCTGCTCATTGGACACACAGTTCTTTCGGCCTCCTCGTAGAGCATGACCAATATATTTATTAGAAACTGCTGATCGTGCGTAGAGACAACAAGAGTAAGGAAGTTATGACAAGTAAAAAGAGAGAGGAAGACAAAGAGGGCAGATGCAGGTCAGTGTTGCATCCTGGGAGCTTATTCATCAGCTGGGACAAAGGGAATAATTGAGCGGAGGGAGCAGAGGAAAAGGGAGTCGTGCATACAAGTGTGCGAGTGCATCAGGGATAAAACCCTGCGATTGAGATTACATATGAGTGCTTAAAAAGAGGGAGTGAGAGGATGACGGAGCAAATTAGAGAGCAGTCGGATGCTGGCTTGACATTAACCGAATCCCTAATGAAGGTGAGAGGAGATGATTGGCTGGGCACGTATTCCGATGAGGTCTGCCACAGTGATAGTTGCCGGGGTGACCTCGGTCTCCAAAGGACAGACTGCCATTTCTAATTGGCTACATGGACGGCAGCCAGATAGTGTTGCCCATATATGGATGTGACGACATACGGCGTTCATCAGGGTTAAAAGGACAAGAAATGAGAGGAGGGAGAGAGATGAGAGGGAGGGATAGCATCCAGAGGTGAAAGAGTTGAAGTTAGAGAGGCTGAGGAAGAAATGAGGGTTACAGGAGAGAGAGGAGAGGAGAGGAGAGGAGAGGCGGAAGGAGAGAAGAGGAGCTGTAGAAATAAACGACAAAGTTTTGACTGTAAATAAAGCTCAGTATATTTACATGTATTGTTACAGTTTGCTTTGTACAACAGCTCAGTTTATTTATCCAGGCTGCAGACCTCTGAACTGCCACCCACATCACAGTTTGTCTTTATTTTCAGTGACTAAACAGGTCTGGTGTTGTGCTCGTGATGTCTTCCTCCCCACACCCGAACCATTCAGAATAGAGATGTCATGATCAGGTGACGCAGCCAAAAACAAAAATGGCAACGAGCTTGACACTGTGATATAAGCTATTAGAAGTAGACCGAGAGAAAAGGTCATACTGGGAAATATACTGATTTGCCTTCTTGCCAAGATTTAGATGGGAACATAAATGCTCTCTTGTCTGTACACTAAGTGTGAAGCTACAGCCAGCACACAGTTCGCTTAGCTGAGCCTGGATCAGAGGGAGGCCGGATTGGCTTTGACCAACAGCCACAAAATCAGCTCCTCTAAAGGCGGATTTATACGTGTGTGAGCTCACTGCAGAGTCTACATCGCTGAGAGTATTTAAACTTGTGCAGTGGTGTGTCTGTGTCACTCTGCAGTTACACCTCCACAACACGAATCACCGTTTAGTTGATTCAAAACACACATTAAACACACATTAAACATGGCTTAATAGAGACAGTTTCAAACACAAGTACTCAAATCAGCTTCACTATAACTCGCAGCATTCACAGACAACACCAAAATAACCTGTCCTCACCACTAGAGATACTCTGCAGATTTTTCAACCAGGTCTGTGTCACCGTGGTTTGAGGAGTGTAACCTCAGGGGTTAGAGCCTGTGACTCTGCACCAGTGTGTTCGATCTGAAGAAGCTTCTTGGATGAGAAGTGAAACATCTTCAAGAAACTCAAGCGAGTCCAGTTTCCCACAATATAGCACTGAAGATAACTATAACCTGGATGACTGAGACTCTTCACCAACACACATGCATGTGAAGACAAAGAAAGAAAGTTAAATCCAAAGCTGAACAAGAAGGCAATTCCACATGTGAGGCATGAAACCATCTAATCACAGATACAGCCCACATATGAATTAGCCTCAGCCACTGGTTCTGTCTGAAACACTGCGTGGAGCCAATTTTCACGTTCACCTCCGCTGAGCTCTGGTCTCGTGTGGCTTGTTCCCGTCACATAAGTAGCAGAGCTGGGGCCTCTTACTCGTCCCCGACCGACTAACTGGGCAATTTTTTGGTTTGTAATTCACTAACAAGAGTCTGGATCGGCTGATGATGATGATGGAACACCTGGCTCTTTCACAACTTTTAACTTTTATTCCTAATTGATGCTGGAGAATGAAAAAGCACCTCTTTATTGGATTAAACTCTTAAATCTCCAATTGGTGATCATTTTACCGCAGAGTGGTGTTAAAGTGTTTCACATTAAGAGAATCCAGTTGTTCAGGGGAGCAAACGTTTTTCTTTCCCCTTCCCCTCCCCACTTTAAGTGCGACTGTTGTGCATCTTCGTACATTAGCAGGTGCTTAATGCCGACAGACAGCAGAGTGATTCGTCTGAAATGATGCTGTGAAAGTGTTAAAGATTACACTGGATGACAGACGGAGAGAAAGTGGGTGCTAAGGCAAAGAGACAGGAATGAAGAAAGACAGGAGAGAGTATATCTTGTCAGTCACTCTCATGTGTCCTGAGGAAGACAAAGAGAAAAGAGAAACTGTTTCCATGTGGTGGCCAGTTCACACTAAATTTGCCTCCAGGGAGTCTGCAGAGAAGACAGCGCCTGACACTCCATCTCACTCCTGGTTTCTGTGTCAGGATATTCTCTGTCTTCTCTTTGTTTGTTCTCTCTCCTTCATTTTTCTCTCTGCTGTGTTTTCTGTCTCTTTTCCTCGCAACTCCATCCTGCTTTATCTCATTTGCTTTGGTGATCGTCCAGCCAGGAAATGAATGGATGATAAAGTGAAAAAACACGCACACACACAATCATAAAGATAAAAAGAAAAAGGATTAAAGAAACAGTCCTTTAACCTAAAGCAGATGTCCAGTGTTTCCTTTTGGTGCGGTCACTCGTAGATTGAAAGGACCCCGGGGACTCGGGAGCTGAAACAGTCAGACACATTTAACATTACAGCTTTATTTCTGGTGTCACTGGGTCTCATTCATGAAGTGTGAGCAGAACAAATTTGTGTCAAACTGTTCGCTGTAGTATAGCATGTCGTCCAAAATCATGAAAAAACATCATAGTATAGCATGTCGTCCAAAATTATGAAAAAAAAGTCATAGTATAGTATGTCGTCCAAAATCATGAAAAAACGTCCATCGCTGAAAAGCATCACCGATGTTTATTCTCTGCCGCCGCTTGTCCTTTTTTCTTTGTCCCTCTTTGCATCTTCTTTTCCTCGCAGATGATGGTTTGGGTTCATTCTCTCCTGTTTGAACAAAACTTTATCACTAAACTCTATCGACAAATTCTACAACACTCTCCTGTTTGTCCTGCCTTTCTACTGACTTTCTTGTTGGTTTTATACACGTGAAACGTGTTCTGGCTGGCTGGATTGTCCGCTCAGGCTGCGTACATACATGGCGGAGCAAGATGGCGACCTCTCTAAAGCAAGGCCCTTGCTATATATGTATATATAAATATATATATATATATGTATATATATTATATTATATATATATATATATATATATATATGTAAATATATATATATATATATATATATATATATATATATATATACATATATGTAAGCATAATTATAAGGCTACAAAAACCAAACAAATTTTATGTTCTAGCAATGATACACTTATATAAACATATTAATAGGTAGAATATTCAGATTCAGATTGGACAATAAACCATGCCAAATATTACACACTGGTCCTTTAAGGCGTCCTGCAATAATGTCGTTTGGGAGGTGCACATTTTGTGAAAGTCATCGTTGATATGATGAGTGCACGCAAACAAATCAAAGCTACATTGCCTACAGTTCAACCACTGGTTACAGCAGCTGTCACACATGTTGGGCCTTTGAAATATGAATAATAACAATGGTAATTTTTTTCAGTTATGGTAGCTCTGAAATTTAAAATATATTATTTTTCGAAAAAATGTCAGCCCTAAGTGTGTTTTATTATCTTAGAAATACCCTGAGGGACAGAACTCCATTTACTCATTTAAATGTGTAACTTGTGTTTTATTGCTCACTGTTGGATTGTTAGACTCGCAGAGATGCTCCAATCACTGTAAAGCTCCTTGTAACATTTTCTTTCTCTTTCGCTGATAATATAAAGTTTTAAATGTTAATCTGCCCTCCACCTGACCTTTTCCTACAGCCACACTTCAGATTTTTTTTTTTTTATTCTTTCTTTCCAGAGAATTGGAAATATTCAGTGATGTCACTCACTAATATTTTAATTTCATGGTCCAAGTCACCCCAATATGTTTCTAATGGGAGAGAAAGAAGGAAGGAGGGGGGGAGGGGAAGGGAAGGAGGGAGGGAGGGAGGCCACAGAGTGAGGAAGTGAAGGAGGGAGAAAGAAAGGCTGAGAGGGAACGGATGGGGGGAGATGGTGAATGAATTAAAGGGAATGAGTGAGGAAAAGAGGATAAGGAGGAGGGAGAGATGTGGAGAAGAAACAGAGTGGGGAGCAAGAAAGAGTGAATAGTTTCCATTAGCCTTGCTTAGTTGAGCCCAAAACAGTGTTAATTAATCTGGAACTTTCTTTACAAAGTTTTTTATTATTACTTCATCACCTTGTCTCTTGACATTGACTGCGTGCTTCATCCTTGACTCACCTCCACAGTCCTCTTTAAAACTCTGTTGTTAGACCCCAGTAATTCAGGCACATGACATATTCATGTTTTATACTGCAGGTACTGTATGTGCAGCCTGTATTTTATGTCGGCATGAAATCAAATCTCAAGGTGTTCCAGGCTGGAGGAATGGTTTTTATAAGCGCTGCACACCGGCTAACAGACAGCAAGAAAGGCTCTGACCCAGTGCCAGTGTAGAGCGTAAAAGATATGTGCTATGTGAGGTAAACACTGTGAACCTCAAGCTCTCCATGACACAACATGTGAATGTGAAGTCTACACAAATTGTCCCAGATTGTCAAAATTACATAAAAACGATATGTTCACTCGACACAAAAACTCATCCTTTGTGAGCTTGAGTTAATTTGAGTAAAACTTATAAAGCTGATTTGGCCTAAGTAGTTAAATTAACAACACTATCATTGTGCTCTGAACATATATTCTTATAGCTAAAAAAAACTTAACTTGATGTTCTTGTGTCCATGTGACAGAATTAAACACTCACACAGACTGACATATAACTCCTGTCATGTGACACTTATTTTGTGTCTGTGAACTCAAAACTTTTACTGTATGTCACTGTATCGTGCTGAACTAAAAGTTTTGAAGTGTGAGCTGTTTCCAAAAATTTTTTTAAGGTGTGTGAGTGTGAGTGAATTGGGGTTCACAGTCAGTGTGTTTCCCTGCACAGTTAAGTGGAGCCACAGCTCTGTTAGCACATTTAATTGAAAAAACTACTGTCCTTGTCCCAGTTTACAAGCACCAGAGGGGAATTACTGAACACAGCATGTCTGACTGCTTTACAATAGGTGGCAATATGCGCCTTCCATCTTGTTAGCATTTAGACTTTAACCAATCTCCGATTTGCAGAGTGTTTGGATGGCCGATTCTGATTTCATTTTTTCAAACCACTTTACAGCACATAAGATATTTTTCTTTCCTTTATTAGAACATTTTAACAGGAAAAAAACCATAAAATTCACACTGGGCTTTACATCTACAAAATGCAGTGTTATCATTTTTATTTTAACAACGAGAAAAAAGGTGCACATTTGAACAGGCTGCTGCTCCCGTGAGAACGCTCCCGTCAGTAAGCGCGCGGACGCGGACACGCACATCTTCGGCACGCGGACACGCGCCTATTCAGTTTCAAGCGGCACTGTGCAGCAGTGAGAGCTCTGCTCCGTTAAGTTTAACACGGACAATTAACAACTTTCTCCTTCTGTCTTTTGATGTGTGTACGTGAATGATTAAGGTGAGAACCCGCCTGTGTTTACAGATTGTATATGCATATTTGTAAGAATTGAGTGTAAAGCCATTTTTCCTTTTGTTTATTTCAGAACCACACACACACACACACACACACACACACACACACACCTACACACACACACACACACACACACACACACACACGCTACACTTGAACCTCCTGCATTGAAAAGTAAAGTATCCTCTCAAACCTGATTCTCTGGCTGGAGTCATTTACTCCATAGTTGTTCTACCCAGATCAGTGTGTCCCTGAGGTCTCCTTCCTCACATCGCTCAAGCTGTGAGCTGCACTTGTGCATGTGTGTGTGTGTGTGTGTGTGTGCTGCTGATGTTACGCAAATCAATCATGTGGCACGCCGGGAATTTGACCGCTGTTTTAAATCGGCATATTTTAGACTGAGCGGCTGGTCACAGGTCACAGCCGATCACGTGAAAACCAAGCACTGCCGATAAATCGGTGCAAGTTCATCACAGACCAAATAAGTGCATATCGTCCAGGTGCCACTTTTTTGAACAGGTCCAAGTTTTCCTCCCATACATGTATGTTAAAATATATAACTCTGTCAGCTGACAGCATGAACTGTGTCTCCTCCTGTCTGAAAAGTCACGGCTCTGGATGTAGATTTCTCCATGTTGTTACCGGCTTCTTCTTCTCTTACACATTTAATGCTATTGGACTTCCGGGTCAAAGCCCGGGGCGGAAACTTTGGAGCGCTTCAGACAGTTTGGGTCTGATTGACTGTATACATGCAGGAGTCACGTGATCTGGGTGTGTTAGAGACATTTACTATGCTTATTTGAAATTGCCCATGTTGGCATTAAAGCTGAGGGTGTACGGGTTGTGGGTTGAAAATGTTGTCTTCTCTAATGTCATGTAAATGTACTGAGTGGAGGACATCATCAAATAGATTTGTCCAAGGGGCTGAGGACATTTTCTAGGAAGACACTGTGGGGGCCGAACTTTCAAATTATAAATACCATGGGCACGTGGAGACGTGTGCTCTCTCCGCCTTAGACTTTCCATGTAGGCGCCTGGAAGGGCAGAGAGGCCCCAGAACAGAGTCATAGCGTCAAATATAATACTCTAGTCCTGACTAAACATACATATTTGGGGTTGGTAAATTGATCCTAATGAAATTATTTCCATCCCAACTGTTCTGGGGGTTGCTTCAATATAAGAAGAAACAATATCCTAAATACTGAAACGCGTCTTTCCTTCCTTACATTTTCTTAATTAACTGATTGTCGACCCCTGGTACAGGACTTGGACAGTATAATGTGGTCCTAACTGTAGCCCCTCAGGACCTACAACTGTATATCTAAATGGTTGCAGAGACCCACAGTTTCTTTTAGCTGCCCTGTGGTGCAATGTAAGTACATTTACTCAGGTACTATACTATGATTTGATTTCTGTCCGTCAAGGCCAGTACTGAGAACCTGTGTCTGACACTTCCTGAGTGTTTGTGGCTGCAGAGATCAGCAGCAGGTCTGAGCTGACAGGAATACAGCAGCCTGGTGTTGTTCACTTTGGTCGTCAGCCAACTCGACAGTACGCAGGAGCTGATGTGTTGTCGGGACTGGTCCTGGCTCCATACTGTCCATGCGTCTCCTTTTCTCTATAGCTTCAGGACATATACAGTATCTACGACTCAGAGAGCTGCGGAGGACACACACACTGAGACACACAGACCCCAGTCTGCCAGCTCCATAACAGAGTGTTCAGTCCAGTCAACAGACATAAAGCTAAGACAACTCTGTTTCTCTGTCTGTGTCTCTCTCTCACTGTGTTTCTCAGTTTGCTCCTGCACACGAAACCAGAGTTGTTTATCTTACACAGATATATATTTACAGCTCGACTGAAGAAGCCGTTGTCTGTTTATAATATTCTGGGATGTATTTACAGCTGCATTGAAGTCATTCTCCGTCTGAGTGCGCCGCTGACAGGTATACTGTGAGACTTTATTCTAATGCCATAAAATGTCCTGCATCACCATAAGTTGCACCACCTAATGTTTAAATACGCACACACACACACACACACACACACACACACACACACACACACACACACACACACACAAGTTTCATCACAGCATAAAGTCTAATAGAATAATTTCAGCAAAGATGAGATATCTCCACTAACAGACCAGGTGCCTGATACTGATTTAACCACATTTATCATTCCCCGGCTCGAAAGTACTTTCATATAAATATCAATCTGTAAACTCTGATGCATTGACTTTGACAGCTAATACTGTAATATCTACATGTCTGAAAAGATAACGAGCAAACATGGACGCCTCAGGTCAGCAAGTCCGTTGGCTAATAAAATCTAATCCAGTGTTTTCTCTCCACTATGCACACTATGTTCTGCGCCCCACAAGACCAATTATGCTTATCATAACACTGTAGCTTTCATCCTGCTTCTTCATTTATTGTTTAAATTGAAACTTAAATTGAAACACTAGTTATTAGTCTGCAGGCGATCACCGTCTGAAGCTATCTGATCACATGCACGGCCACTTAAAAGTATAAACCGTGGGGATTTTTAAATGGAGTGCACACACATCAGAAGTGTTTGAGCCAATCTATTCAGATTCCACTCGCTGTTGGTGACAGTGAGCTCATTACTCACAAAATGTAATCCACTACTCATTACTCATCTTTTCAAAAGGAAAATTACTGAACACTCCCTTCCAACAGTAATTTGTAACACTGTTCATTATACTCTCCCTGCAAAACTAAACCAGTCACTCCGAAGACATCGAAATCTGGTGCTTGGTCAGCACTGGTATTCGAAGACCTCGGGGTGAGACCAGGCTGTTCTCTAGAAGCCAGTCAATCCCCATAGACCGCCATGTTAAAATGGCCAACCCTTTGTTGTGCCGACATAGTGCTTTTATTTTGAAAGAGACAGTATCAAACTGTACATTTCCTGTGAAAACAGAAGTGTATTTTGAAAACAGACAATGCGTGTAACAGGCTGAAGTTGACACAGCGTCCCAGAACGTCAACAACCAACACACCCAGGGTACCTTGGACGCCATATGTGGACGTGGAAAGTTCATGACCAAACGTGGACATGTGACGAGGTCACAGTGAGGACGTGTTGCTAAAACAGTGTTAAATGTGACGGCTATTTGAGTCTTGAGACAAAAATGTTTAGTTTTAGTCACATTTTAAAAATTTATATTTTTCATAGTTTTAGTCCGAAATTCGAAACATTTCTAGCAGAGATTTTAGCTTCAATATTCTAATTTTATGTTGAGTGATCATAAACACATGCATATAAAAACAACTCACTGCAATCAGCTAAGAAAAATATTTGTTATAGGTTTTATTTCATCAAAAATAACAAACAAAAACGCAGCTCCCCTGTTTGCTTGCATTTGTTTACAGACAAATATCTATCTGTCCAATATGGCGGCGCTGTTGGTGTATGATCCAGCACCCAGTGAGGCGTCTGTGCTTCTGTATCTATGGGGCTACAGCTAACCTCTGCAGCAGAGGAGGGCTCACCTCTCACCCTGACTTTCGTCTAACTTTGACCTCATGACAGACTTAACTTAGACTTATTTTAGCGTCACTACTAGAAAGACTGTAAGTATAGTAAAGCTCAGTGTGCTGGACGCTTCACTCAACATCTCTATAACACTGCAGCCTAATACTACATCTGCATTTAAGTTTAATGTCCCTGTAATCTGTGATCATCTGTGAGTGTGTGTGATGTACTTCTTTGTGTGCATGTGTATATGTGAGGGAAACACAGTGGCTGTTGCAAAACACTCACTGACAGCGATTCAGAGCTCCATTTGGAAAAGTGTCTTTTTTAGCAGCTCTGGGCTAAAAATGTGTTTTGGTTTGTAGCTCAAGTGCTGCCATTCAGGGAGCCAAATGTACAGCGCTACAAGGCTGTCCCATTTACTGAACATGCTGAATAATGATGATAGAACTGTCAGCGAGCTTAACAAGGGCCTCTCACATTGAAGGTTCCTCCAGCCAAAATAAAGAGCCACAATCTCTGGACCTCTGAAGGAAACCCAGCAGCAAAATGGACGGACACTCAGCTGGGTTTGGGGTTTGGACTGAACCGTCCAACCTCAGTGACCTCTTGTTCAGACCCTGGACTGTTACTGTAGTGTTTGATTTATAATTCACTCTGTAGTCCAAATTTAGGCTGCTGTAGAACATCAGCAACCATCTGCTAAAAGAAAAAGGCTCTTAGTGGATTCACACTAACGAGGCCTGAACACTGACAGTACTGGATGACACTGGTTTAACTGGCCAGATGTTGTGAATTAAAGCAGCCGACACGTATCTGTTTGGTGGAAAGCTGTGTTGAGCTTGGAGGAAGCATTTCTCACTAAAATCTGAAAGTGTTTGCAGCCAACTGATGCTGCAGCTTGTATCATGTGCTAGTCTGACAAATAAATTAACCTCAAACCACAGAGAGGATATATGACCTTTGCTCTGAATCATAAACCTGATGGTATTCACCAAGATTCAGTGCACTGTGTCACAAGCTCAAAGACAAAAGTCTTCTATCTTTCAAACAAAAGAAAGTTTAAAATTCAGCCAAAATGATAACACCAAAACAAATCCTGCTCTGTATCGTGGTTCACAAAGTCAATCAAAGAAAGTCCAAATGACCTCTGACCCTTTAGTCTGACTGTGGCTGTCAAGGCGCTTGCACATGACCAGCATTAAAAATTTCTTGATGCCCACTGTGCCATTGTTTTCCTATGGAAGCTGGCGTTAACGCTGACGTTGCTGTACTTTTCCACTTCGGCGTTGCGTTGTGGGCTTCACCGGCGTTTTGACGCAATGCCAAAAGTTACATTTTGTTGACGCTGATCTTTCCATGTAGAGCCAATGATTTTACAGTAGAATGCAGTCGGGGGTGGGGGTGGAGACAGGGTGCGGAAAAATTTAAAGATCCAACTGTAAGATGGAGACAATCAGTGTTGGGTCAAGCCGCGGGCGAGCGCTGCGGCATCGGCAAATCTGCGATCATGTGCAAGCGCCTCAAGCCTGCCACTGGCCAATAATTTAGACCCCTCCCTTCTGCTGTTTGCATGTTATCATTCTCAAAATTCATTTATTGTGGGAACAAGAGCAACAATCTCTGAGCAAACGACCAACATGCCGCAGACGGCAAGTTTGCTTTGCTTTTTTTGATAAATTGTCATGAAGAATAAAACAACTTGTGAACACACCTCAGAAAATCCTGTCACAGCCGATGTTGCTCTTTTTTGTGACATGGCCAGTTGGGTTTGATTTGCCACATCTTTGGAAACATCTGCAGTAGACTTCATACCCTCCTGGAATTTCACCAGGATAAACAGTATATGATGTTATTTGTGTACAGTTAGTCCTGTCACTGTGTGTTTCCCCCGACACTTTTTTGCAAGGCCACCGTCACTTCATCGCTGGCTTCACGCTGCCCAGTAATATTAAGATTGGTTTTGAGAAACACAAAAAAGCCAGAGTGTTTTTCCCCTATAGCAGAATGATATGATGGTCATTCCAGATCTTTCTCAAGGTCTCAAGGTCTGGAATGACACAGCATTGTGAACATAGGTCTGACTACATGAGGCCACTGTCCCCCTAAATCCTAACCGAGTGCATATCCTGCCCCCACAACAATCTTTGTGGTCAGCCCCAGAGTTCCTTGCACGTCAGTCAGAGCTGTCAGAGTCAGCAGGAGGGTAATCACTCCAGAGGTAAAGGCTCGGCCGCGGGCGAAGGACACTCTGCAGGATGGACTGCGCCTCATCCCTGTTGTCACTGGCCATTATCTCCGTGGGCTGAGCAGTTCATGTGTGGAGCACAGAGAGCTGAGCCGTGTCAGCGAGTGTGAATGGATCTCAGAAGACTGCTTGGTGGGTGTATCGGTGGAAGCGGGCCTGCTCGCTCGTCACTGCGACTCGCGTCTGAGGTTTGGCATCGTGAGGCGTTGGCAGGACTCAGAGATGCTAAAAAAACAAACAACAAACGTTGATCCATGTGTCTGCCGTTACTGGCAATCACCATGTTTGAGGAATATTTATATTTTCCAGTCTCTTTAATGTCCTCTAGCCTTAATTAGATACTGCACAGTAGGTGGCACTGGAAACATGACAAAGAGCTCCGTCAGACACACTTTGCATCATCCTGTATTTCTGTTCTGTTTTAAAAACACAAGTAGAAATGAAAGTACAGGAGTGTGTGTGCACATCGCACGTTCAGCCTTTGGGGGATTCGCTATGTAAACCAAGTTCTGATTTTAAATCTCAACCCTGCCCAGCCACACTGTGTGTGAGTGTGTGTGTGTGTGTGTGTGTGTGGGCTTGTTTGTGATAATAAAGAGAATGAAAGAGGCAGGATTTCAATAAATACCGTGACAAAGTGAGACGAAAACCGAGAAGCGAGATAGGACAGTAGAAAGACATGAAACTGAGAGAGGTGCAAATTTTCCATTTTTTTCTTCGTTGCATCTCTAGAGAGATTTTTGACCTGCAGTAAACCCAGAACACAAACATCAGCGAGTCTAGAGACACCTAGTGTTCAAAAACTGTCAGAGAAATGATTTTATTTATGTTACATCGATTCTGTGACAGTGAGTGTGCGCGTGTGTGTGTGTGTGTGTGTGTTTGAGAGGAAAAGTGTGTTTGCACGGTACAAACAGCAGCCATCTGGTTGGTTAATAGACTTTTGGTAAACACTGCAGCTGTGGTTAACACTCACATACACACACATAATTACAGCCAAAAATCAAGCAGTTTTACAGAGAGCACATGTTCACACCTTACACACAGAAGCATACACAACAAAACACAGGGAAATGAAAACTGTGACTCCACTATTCCCATACCACTCTGTCTTCACATCCGCTGAGAGAGACTGAATATTTTTGGGGGAGTGAATTTGTCCTGAAGTGCACCCGCACCAAATGATGAGGACAATCTCAGAAACTTTTTCAGTGTGATGTCTTCTCTTTGTTTGAAGGTATGTGATGTCCGTCAGCGCCCGTCACGTCACCACATGTCGTCATGAAGTGTGTGAAATAAGCAAAACCTGTAACAGATACATGCTGTGTGACGAACATCTCCAGCTGTTCCTCAGTGAGATTGTCTCTATATCGAGGTTTTCACACACTTGCTTTGTTCCTATATCACAGCAGTCCCACATAATATTCAGGCCCTGACAATTTTTACACAGATATTTTTAAAAACTGACGTCTCTCCTCCTCATTCAAAAGAAAAAAAAAATCTGTCCACCTGACCGTGATTTTACAAAGTATCGCAAAAATGACTGTGGCCAGCAGCTTGCTGTCGCCCGCTCTCAAGGCCAAAACGACCACGACCACGACAACTAGACAATGACGGTACGTTGCTACTGCTACTACAGGAGCTGGGAAGTACAAAATTCTCGCAGTATCTTAGGTGTTGTACCTTGAATCTGCTGGAGCCTCTCTCCCAGTTTGGCCTCCAGCGCCCCCAGTGCTCCCATTACCACTGGCACCACTGTTGCCTTTACCCCTCTAGTTCTTCTTTGCTCTTGGTGTTTGTCCAGCTTCTCGTGTTCCTTCTTCCTGGTGTTGCTATCGCTCAGGTTTGCTACATCTATCAACATCAACATCCCATCAATCAACATGATCTGGATCTTGAAGTCCCTGAGGATCTCAGCTCAGTCATTCTCCACCACCTCCACTGTGACCTTGGGACGTCCAGCCCACACTCAGTGCAGATGTTCCTGTACACTATGACAGACACTTGGTCATGGCGTTCCATGTACGCTGTTCCTGCCTGCATCGTACGCTCTGCTGTGATGTGCTGAACTGTCTCAGGATCACCGGAGGTCCTGTCTGCTGGTAGACTCCTGCCTCTACTGATCTTGTACTCAGTGCCTGTTCCTGTGCTGCCATGATTAGTGCTTCTGTGCTGTCTGTCAGTCCAGCCTTTTGCAGCCATTGGTAGGATTTTTTCTTCATTCAGTCGATGGTACATGCCGTGCAAGGGCTTGTCCTTCCGTGACGGTTCATCATCCCCACAACATCGTGTTCGTGGATCTTGGTTGTTTTGACATTTACACTTCTCTTGAATATAATAATTGTTTATCATTATTAATGTCTTTAAACATTGGTGATGATGGACCTTTACGTTCAGCATGATAAAGCTCTGTGTAGATCCTGTAGTGCTGTGGTGGCTAACTTGCCTAATATAAGATAAGAAACGTTTATCTCCTGCTCGCCTGTTGCCCGAGAGCTCGACCTCCAGTATGGCTGCCAGAAGGTGCATTACATCACCTGAAAGTCCGGCGTCCTCAACAGTTGAAAGTCAAAACTTTTCCACAACAGATCTGTGCACAGCAGCAGCTGTCAGCGCTCCCCTTTAAACTGCTTTAAACAGGACAGTCGTACTCACACAGGGATGCTTCTGCATGCACCGCACTTCTCAAGACAATAAGAAATATATGTATTTTTTAAAAATCGTGCTTTCCATGTCACGGCTTACACATTTTCTCTGAGTTTCGGTACAAACAACAAAAAGAGGAACGGTATTTTTTGCCAAATGATTTTGACCTGTAGTCAACAGGGCATTCAGACTGGAGTTAAACAGCTTTTACTGTCTCTGCCTGTCTGAGAGAATAAAGTCACCAACAACCTGCAGCCTCTTCTTTTCTGTTTTTCTGTGTGTTTTCAGCCTTCCCTCTCTTCCTGAGGTCAGTGAGAGGGCAGTCACTTGTTTCAGTTTGGAACACCTGTCATGTTCAGCTGTTAGAGCTCTGTGTGTGTGTGTTTGCCTGGGTGTGTGTTCTCTAACGTGTGTGTTGGAGCGTGGACAGTTATTTGCTCATGTTTTTTCTCTGTGCATCCTTTTGTGTTAATCTGTGTGTGTGTGTGTGTGTGTGTGTGTGTGTGTGTGTGTGTGTAGGTGCGTGTGTGTGTGTGTGTGTGTGTGTGTGTGTGTGGAGGTAAAACAATAACCAGTGTATCATGCCGTTCAGCCTGGTTTATAGAGATAGATACAGCGTGTAAAGGAATCACAATCCCTCAACGGTGTCTGTTCCTCTCTCTGGAGTTTTCCGACTCATTCTCATCTTGCATCTCTTTCTCGTCTCCATCTGTTTTCTGTTTGCTTTTCTTTCTCTCATGTCTTACTTTTAGTTTCCTCTGAAGGCATATCACCTTCTCTGCAAGAATAAATGCATGGACCACCGTTAGCTCAGACTTAAGCTGAAAACACGCCGGTGCTGCCACCACGAGAGGCGTCATGTGATGCACCTCAAGCGCCGCCCCTAGCATTAACTGGATGTGTCGCGCTGCAGCTTATCAACAGACGACCACGCAAAGTTATAACTACGTTCCTGACAGATCTGTGCTTCCTCCACCTCTGTGTTAGCTTAAAATCATGTGCAGACAGCCACTAATTAAATTCGATTTCTCACCTGAAGAGCCGATCTGCAGAGCTGTGACTCACCATGCAATATCTTTTTGGCCATTGTCTTTTAATGACGGGATTGTGGATTGTTTAGCTCGGGCTATTTGTTGACCTCAACGAGTCCCTCATCCATTTGTCGTCACACACGAGATACAGCAACAGCTACAAAGTTCTCTTCATTCTTCAGTGGTGAGGGGAAGAGTCGAGCTGCCATAGGAGCAGAGAAAAATAGCGGCAGATTTTTTAATTACCAAATGGACCTGCAGCACTCAAGGGTTAGGTCATCATCTTAACAATTCTGTTTTACTTCAATATTTTTTTTCTTTGCTCTTTTTCTAAATCTTCTTGTGCATTTCTTTTCCATTGAACTTTGAACTGCTGCTGTGACACTAAATAAACCCGTCTTGCCTTTAAGTGGAGATAAAACACTGAACAATATGACTGTGGCTTGTTTGAATTCTACCTTAAGCAACATATGACACTTGATATAAACTACAATTTGCTAGAAAACTAGACTGTATTTCACGTTTTCACCAGCAGGGTGGAGCCATCTTTCATCTCTGTGATCTGCTTGTTTGTCAGCAGGAGCTGTGTCACAGTGGGCACTTCTGACCTGCCATACCTGCCATCCTCCCAGTTCACCCAGTGCATTTCCACTCACCCCGCCTCTCCACCACACCCACCTCATCAAGCAGACTCTGCTCACCTGTGGCCTATTACTCACAGACTCTAGTTGCCAGATGGTTGTTTGTGAAACCTATGTGAGATTTGCCAGTGTTCCTGGACTGCTTCCTTGCTGCCAGCCTTGCCTGCCTGTGACTCTCCTGGCCACCTCACTTGCTGTTTTGATGGAAGACTTGGAGTGTTGGGGCTTATATGTATATCAAATACTGGAAGAGGAGCCATGATGAAAGCTGTGAGGACTAAACAGAGTCAAACTTTTGGTTTAAGATCTACGGTGAAGCTAACATCATCAACCAGCCTGAGGACGAAGATCTTCATTTCCAAAGTTTTACTGAAGAGCCAGTAAGATCTTGGTGGTGTCTCCATGTCAAGGATTACAGTACAGTTTCACGATATTTTTGTGTGGCAGTATCATATCATCACATAGTGCAATGTCAGATAGTAGTATTTGTTCTTGCATTTTAATTTTACAAATGCAAATTAAACATTAAGTAGCCTACTTTACTAAAATCAATTGCTCTTACAGTCCACTATATATAATTTGCAGCAAATGAAATGACTGAAGTGAGATGTGCAGCCTGGAAACTTTATCTTATCAGATAATGCAGACTGCAATATATTTTGTAGCAATATTCAGCATATCTGGACCTGGACTTCACCTGAATCAGAAATAATCAAAAAAGATAAATGTAATTCAAAGGGACACAAAACAATTACAAATAAACACAAGACAACAACAAAGAGAAATAAAATGACAGTAAAAGACACAGATATCCCTCAGAGATATGAAATATTACAGACAAGAAACAAATACAAAGACATACAAAGAAATTACAAAAAGACACAAAACCACTACAAAGCAATAGACAATAAAAAAAGACACAAATATTCCCCAATGAGACAGAACTTGGCCTCATAGAGACACAAAATGATCACAAAGAAAGACAGAACAACAAAGAGAAACAAAACAACCATGAAACACTCCAGTGTGAGACACAAAAATATTACAAACAGATACAAAGGAACCACAAAGAGAAACAAAACAACCAAAAAAAGACACAAATACACCTCTATGAGACAGAAAATGGCCCCAAACAAACACAAAACAACAACAACAACAACAAACAAAACCACAGTAAAAGACACAGATGTACTTCAAAGAGACAAACTGACTACAAGAGATGCAGAGGAACCACAAAGAGACACAAGACAACTACAGAGAGAACCAAACTGACCAATAGACACAAATATACCCCTACGAGACACAAAAATATTACAGACAAAATATGACTACAAAGTGATATGAAGAAATTACAATGAGACTTAGAACGACTACAGAGAGACACAAAACAACCAAAAAACACACAAATGTACTTCAAAGAAACACAAAACTACAACTAAGAACAGATGCACAGGACCTCACAATTACTACAGAGAGACTATATGCCCTAATGTGCCCCAATGAGATAGAGAAGAGACACAAAATGATTACAAAGAAAGACAAAACAAAAACAAACCAGAACAGAACAACCATATATAACACAGATATACCCTAAGAGACAATAATATTTTACAGAGACACAAAATGACAACAAAGAGAAACAATCCGACCATAAAACACACAGATATACCTCTAAGAGACAAAAACATATTAGAAAGAGACTCAAAACCACAAAAAGATGCTCATAACTACAAGGAGACGTGGCACAACAACAGAAGGAGGCAGAGAGGTGGTGGGGCCTTTTGCATGTCTGTTCCCAGGGGCCCATTGTCTCATGATCCGCCCATGCTGACAGCATCAAAGAGCCACTGCTGCACTCTGTCCTTCAGCTGTATGAACTTCTCAGGTGCACGAAAGTGTTACTGTGAAACTTTAAAACAATGAACGATTTACATAATTCATAAGTACTTTAAAGTAGTCCAAAGTAAATCAGCGGTGAAACTGTATCATTTCCTTCTTCTATCAGAGCCAAGAGCTCAGTGTCTTTGAAGTCCTCGGACAGTGATGGAGGGAACGAGAGAGGGAAGAGAAGTCTTTGAAGAGGCAGAAACATATAAAGGAGAAGTAAGATAAAGAGAGGGAGGACGAGGCCTTGAACAGAAAGCTGTAAAGAGAGGAGGAAGAGGAAAGACAAAAGGATGGATGTGGGAAAACACGAAAATCTGTGAAATAGAGCTCAAGTAGAGCATAAGAGGCTGAATCATTCCTGGGTATTGATGAAATGGGTAAAAACGAGTGGGAAAAGAACGTGAGAGAGGTAAGCAGTGGAGACGGAGTGCGGCCCGTGCTAGAATATTAATATATAAGAAGTGGACTGGGAGGAAATAGGAGAAATGAATGATAGAGGAGTAAGAGATGTGGAGGGAAGGCACGGAGTCATGCTCGGTTATTGATGGATGTACTGTTGGGAGAGGGTGAGATGGAAGAGCACATTAGTGAGAATGAGAGAGATAAAGGAGGAGAGGTGGGGGAAGAGAGAACGTGAAAGAAGCATAAGAGACATTTCCCACCCTCTCAACCATGAGATTGAGGTACTGCTGTCTGTTTGTGGGTTCAGAGGCGAACAGCCGATGGAGTTTGCCGAGAAGCAGTTTGTGGCAGTCGAGGCAGAACCGTCCGCCGTGCATGCGCGCTACAGTGATGATGAGCTGATCCGTGACGCACACCAGGAACAACCGAACGCTGACACTGACTCAAGACAAGTTCTTCATTCAACCTCAACCAAAGCCGCGTACGTGCCAACAGAAGTCCCCAGTTTATAAAAAGCATATCTGTATCTGCTTGTAGGTGTGTCTCATATTTGTGAACTGACAATGCTTTTTGTCAGACACCCTAAGTTGTCATGTTGCATCAATTCTTCTCATGAGTAATCCCGCCAACGTCCAATTCTATAGGCCCATTTCCACCGCAGGAACTTCGGGGTAAATTTACGGGGCCGGGGCCGTTAGTGCGTGTCTCCACCGCAGGAACCACCAGCGAAGGACAGAGTTCTGAAACTTTTACAGGGGCTAAACAAGTCCCTGCCTCGGAGTAGGTGCTCAGAACGACCCTGAGAAACTCCTGGCTGGGGCTTGGGGATTACTTGGTGCTGATTGGATATACTCAAGGCGGGATGTGACGTTTTGTAATTAATAACATGGTTATCGTAGATAAGCTGGGCTAACCGTTAGCTGTTAGCGGTGTCAGTAATAACTCAATAAACGGTCTGTGAAAAAACTATTTTTTCCGGCGGATATCTTAGTTACAACATGATTGAGCTAGCAAAGTTTTGTTTTGCTATGTGTGGTATTTATTCAGTTTCGGGAAATCACGATGTCTAGAAAGCATCAGTGGCTGCAGCTGACAGGGACAGCTAACAGCAGCAGCAAAGCTAACATCAGGACGGGATGTTGTAACTAAGACATCCGACTGTGACCGGAGTTACAGACACCACTAATGGCTAACGGCATCACTACGTCGCCCCGGTCAAAATGGTTGCGCAACGATTACGTCACATCCAGAGCCCAGTAACTTTACAGGAACCTTCCTCCTACTCCGCTCTCAGTGAAGACACAGCAGTTAAGAGGGCCGAGCGAGAGGACGTTCCTGTAGTAGTTCCTGCCCCCCAAATACTACCAGGAACTTCTTCAGTGGAAACAGGCCTTATGTGTTTTGGGTCGTTTTATTCTACGTCAAAATTGGCAGCAACCAATTGGGATTGGTCGCGGAAATGTCATCCAGCCTGCTGCATCTCTTCATTTGATCTTTATGTGACCTCATAAAGTGACCCAGAGTTTGAGCAGATGCAGCGATTGGTGTCAAGATTCCTTCAAAAAGGACCTTTAAGTTGATCATAAATTGATTTTTATACAACAAGGATTTGCACATTTGATTTTTAACACATGCATGGGACCTGGGTTTCAGAAGACTAACAGACAGAGACAGATGTCCCCACATGACTCAAGTTCGTCCTCTGAAAGTATGAAAAGAGTACTATACGTAAAGCAGTTCACTCAACAGGGAGGAGTGCATTAAATAAAGCATTCAACAAACTATCAATGCGCCAATCTGAACATTTTATTGAAGTCTCTAGTAGGTATGAGTAATTTATAAGAGTACGTACATATTATTTGATTGTGACTGTCTGTCCTTCTAGGTTTTGCGGCGTGTCCCGCATCGTCAGCAACTTTTTGGTCGATACAGCAGATGAAAACAGACCACCGCTGCCGCTGATACTGAAAGTTTCTTCTGTTCACACAGGCGCAGATGTTACGTGCAAGTTGGCCACTGGCTGTCGTCTTTGCAGTGTGCTCAACTGAAACTTTGTGACCGAAACACAGGCAGCGTCAGGCGATGCAGCAGTCGACCTTCATCACCGCCAGTTCTTTGATGTCAGTTTGATGTGTCCTGGCCTGAAGGGTGTCCCAGCTGGCACTGATGTCTGAAAGATGTTTGACTCTTACGTCTGACAGACGTTACATTTTGGTTTTGGAAGGAAAATCAGGTTGATGATATTTTAAATGTTGATCTATGTTAGAATTCCACGTTGTGTGGATGTTAATATTATGACATTTTGCAGACATTGGGTTAAGGTGTCCATATGTATGACTATATGTCACGATTCTACGTCAAGATGATGTTGACGAGATGTTTGAAAGACAAACATTAAAACACATTAAATCATATTATAAGGGGACGTCTATGAGGTGCCGTTTGTAAAGTGGCTCACACTGAAAATAACATCAACATTTTGCCACATTTAGCTTCAAACAGTGTTTAAAAAAGTGTTGTGAATTTTTTAACGTCATCTTTTACCACATTTACAGCAATATTTGTTAACTTAGAAATATATTAAATAGTTAAATCTAAATATTAAATGTGGCACCTAAATGTTGAATGTTAAATCTAAATATAGGGCTCTAGTTAAGCTAACGTTAACTTCTGGAGCTTAGCTTCATTAACTTATCTGTAATGGCAGAGATAACAAAGGTTGGCAAACGTTATGCTGAATGATTCAGTGTAAATACTGTAGCAGCAAACTAACGCAGAGACACTCTTGGTAAAGATGGTAAAAAGGCCGTTATCCTTTTCTCATATTCTGAGCCAAAAACCTTAACTTCAGTGGCACTTTAACTTGTTGTCTTTGATGGTGACGCCAACCAGATGCGCTTCACAAGCGTAACACTGTGACCTGTAAATGTTGGCTTGTAATTTAAGCTTTTCATCGACCTTCAACATAAAATGATGAATATATCCCTCCAATGTGTAGTTTAGGCCCTTTTGGTCACTTCTCAATGACATCTGATCGTTATGTCCCCAAAAATCATCAGTTGCCTGCTGTGAAATGTCGTGTACTGTGACACCTGCCATAGCGCCGCTCACTGAATGTTGATAGTGTGTCCAGGTGAGTGGAGGGGGCGGGGCTTAGCCATAGGTCAGTTGGTTCTGACGCTGCTCTGTAGCCACCACTCGCCCAAACTGCCCAGTCTGTGATTTGTCAGCGCTTAGTTCTGTCTGACAGTGTCAGGCCTCCACCAAAAATAACTTGCTCCAAAAAGTTTCCCGTCAATGGCAGAAGTTTTCCAAGTTCACAGAGAAGTCCTCTGCGAAGGTAAAATGCTGTTTGCTCTCAGTGTCTGGCACTGATACACGAGTCTGCTGTTCAATACTGTCTTAGCTATCTGATCTATCGCTGTTCCTTCCTTTGTCCTGAACTAATTAGATTCCATCTGAAAGAGAAAAAATGCTGTGTTCAGTTATTGGAGAGAGAAAAAGAAGTTTTGCAAAAACAAAACAAGGCCGAAGGAATCACAATATCTACATTTTCTTTTCTTGTTTTCTGGCAGCTCGTCCATTGGCCTCAGTGAGAGGTGAGTGTCGTGCTGTTTCTTTACTGCACTTCCCAGAGAAAAGACACCCAGCAGACACTGGGCATGTTTGAATTCAGCAAAAATGATTTTCCACCATGATGACACTTGTGGGAGATGTTAAAATGAAGATCAAAACGAATCTGTAAGTGACTCGCAGCCTAATTAAAGTGTTTATTATCTTTATCTAAGTTACACTGTAGTATGTGAGTCATTACTGTCACAGTAAACCAATTATAGACTTCTATGGAAAGAAATGCAGGAACATTTTACAATTATCTACTCTACTGCTCTTTCACGGACAAATCCAGACTGTATGACACTAAATTAAAGAAATTAAACGAATTAAAGGACATATCACCACACAAAAATTGTGAAACATTAAGCCTTTGAAACCTGAGAAAGTTGGCCTGGTTTACTTCAAAAACATGGGAAGAAGGTAAAGGTGAAAAAATAGCAAAAAATAAATAAAAAGAGAAAACTAAAAAGCAAACAACCAAGGAAAAAGTGCTTGAAAGTTATATTATTTTTTTGTAATGTAATTTTAAATATATGATAATTATGAATATAGTTCCTACCTTTTTTTTTAATTAGATTTTCTAAATCTTTTAATTTTTTGCAATTTGTGTCTTACCAAGTTGCTCATTGCCTTTCTCCCCATGTTTTTTTTTTTTTTTTTTTAAAGAAATTGCACCAATTTGCTCAGAGTTCACAGGTTTTAGGTTTAGTACCAGGGTACTCTTGGTGTCACAGATTCAACAAGGTGCTGAAACATTCCTCAGAGATGTTGGTCCATATTGACATGATGACATCACACAGTTGATCCATGATGAGAATCTGCCGTTCCAGCACATCCCAAAGCTGCTCTATTGGACTGAGAGCTGGTGACTGTGGAGGCCATTGGAGTGCAGTGAACTCACTGTCATGTTTGAGATGATGTGAGCTTTGTGACATGCTGTAGCCCATCTGCTTCAAGGTTGGACAAGGTGTTGTTGCTTCAGAGATGGTCTTCTGCAGACCTTGGTTGGAACCAGTGCTTATTTGACTTCCTGTTGCCTTTCTATCATCTTGAACCAGTCTGGCCATTCTCCTCTGACCTCTGGCACCAACAAGGCATTTTGGCTCACTGGATATTTGCTCTTTTTGGGACCATCCTCTCTCAACAACCATGTCACATTCAAAGTCACTTCAATCACCTTTCTTCATCATTCTGATGCTCCGTTTGAACTTATACATTGAGTTGCTGCCACATGATTGGCTGATTAGCTGTTTGCGTTAACGAGCAGTTGACAGGTGTACCTAATAAAGTGGCCAGTGACTTATGTACCTTTAGATATTTTGGGGAATGGGAGGATATTGGTGTAAAAAGGTGAAAGTAATGTTGGCTTATTTATAGAGGGAGGTTGGATGCGAGGAGATAAGGTGGCAGGTTTAAGGAGGCAGACAGCTGCTCAGTCAGAGTTTTAGTGAAAGATTGAACCTCTGCTCGATACTGCATTACCTGCCTGGATTGTCCCTTTCTCTTCATCCATCTGTCAGTGTAAATCCATTTCTTTTTTTCTCATTTCTCTCTGGCTTCTCTTTCTCTCAGCCTTATCTCCATCTCTTGAAATCCTCTTTGCTGTCCAACTCTTTTTCCATTAACTGTATGCAGGTCGAATTCTCATCCTGAATTCTCATCCTGTTGTTGCCTCTTCGTTTTTTTCCATTTACTTTCCTCCCACTGAGTCCTACTTCCTCTCCTCTCTCTTTCATCCTTCATTATCTCCCACTGTCTGTTGCTCTCAGTCAGCCTCTGTGGGGATTTTTTGTTGTTTAATAGAAATTGATCTAAGTAATTGGAAAAAAAGGAAGTCAATAAATTTAATTTAGGCTTTTCCTTTTCGGTTATTTTCACAAGTTTTTGCCAAATATATTTTGTATGGATTATGCTCAGTGGCAAGAATCTTTCAAATGAAGGAATTTATCATATATTCTGTTTGATTATCTTCATCGTTCTGAACAGGTGATGGATAACAGCTAAGTAAAATTACTTTGGTTTATGACAAAAGTTTTTGTCCAGTTTCTGTACGTGGAGTTTTTCTTGATTTCCTCAGCTCAGAGTTTTGATTCACTGACAGAATTATAAGTTCGGTAATTCAATCATTTTGGATTCCCACTCTCACATGCCTCATATGATTCTTAGAGAGGCATATCAAATAATTTCCCTCCATAATTACCACCTTTGGTTCTTCCCATTAAGTTGCTAAGCTCCATTTCCTCAGATGATTGAATTTCAGATTCACATAGATTCTTAAGTTGTAGTTTTCTGTGTGTGTTTGGGACTTATTTTGTTCCTACACTGATTTTCTCTTATTGCTGCATGTGTGTGTGTGTGTGTGTGTGTGTGTGTGTGTGTGTGTGTTCAATCTTCATCTCATAACTCTATGAATATATTTTTATTATAACTTTTGAAGTCATCAACTGTTGAGTGATGTCTGTGAGGCTGTGTGGGCAGTATTTTGGCTATTTGGTTTTGACTACACTGCAAAATGTGGCAGAAGTCTGGTGAGCATTTCTTTGGAAGGCTTCATGTTAAATGGTGCATTGACCCATCACTTGGCCCCGCAGTGGGTTATCTGTTGAGCCCTCTGAGAGGTGACAGCGTTCCCCAGCCCTGACCTGAAGCACCTTTAAGCCGCCTTTAACTCCCACTCTGACCTGAGCAAAGAGCAGATACCCTGCAGCTTGACCTCGCCTTATGTCTACATTTTATATGCTCGGGCCAAACGGCCGGGTCCCACTGGCTTGATGGGCAGCGTCATCTGAAGCAAGCTCAACAGTGCAGCTGTCATTTTTACTGATCCAACTCCACTCGTCTGACAAATAGTTGCAGGCAGCCCAGTCACCAGAAAATGTTGGCATTGTGTTTCTGCAAACCAGGAATATGTGACATTAGATACGTTGTGATTTAGTGAGTCACTGCTGTGTTTCCAGCAGCTTTTAGCTTTGTTTTTGCCCCATTTCCACCAAGCAGTCCAACACAATTCAGTTCAGTTCATTTCCTTCAGTTTCCACTGAAAAGTTGTGGATGGTACCAACAGAACCGTTCTATAGATTAATCTGGAGCAGATTATGTGAAGGTCATATATTCTAATCCTCACTTCCTGTGGGCTACAGCAACACTAAACCCCTGAGCTTGCCTGAGAAGGACTAAATGCACAAAGCTGCTATTTTTAAATATCCCATGGAGAGAGACTCTCACTGCAGCCTGTTCTATTTTGTTCTGAAAATGTGGGCGTGCAGCCTCGTTCTGTGGACGATAAACCAGGTGCAGACTTCCATCTGTGTCACCGCTGATGAGGAAATACAGCGAGTGCTGGACGGAGCAGTGAGTGACAACAACCCCGCCCACATTTAAGAGGACTGTCTGAACACACTGAGGGTCTAGGTACCATGTCTGAAGGCTCACTGCTGGTTCCAAAGGTGCTGGACTGGAAGGGTTTGGTGGAGATGGAGCTTAAGTGAGCCATCATTTCAAACTTAACTGAATGTAAACCACAGTGTTGTTAATATTCAACACACACCATTCCCTCCTCATTTAAAGCCTCCTTGAATCCTCACCGAGCAGATACTTGGCATTATGACCTGGCATCATATCCACAATGTATCTGCCCTGGTTAAACTACATCAGGTGGCCCAGCTGGCTTTATATAGGCAACTCTGTCTGAATGCAGCAGCCCACTCAGCTGTCCAACCACCATCACCATAACACTGACTCCATTATTCTTACCAACGGCGACAAATTAGCAACCCCTCTGGTATGATTAGTTTCTGCACAGCGTTAGTGTATTTCTGTTGAAGCTCAACAAGCCTATGGAGCCTCCTTGCCAACAGCTTCCTTGGCGTAACTAGTCAGAGTGAATTTATATCAATTTGCAGTGACCCTTCCTCTCTGAGGGAACAAGTGGACCCAGCCATGTCAGGAAAATGTCCCCACAGCATCATTAAACCATTGGACCCCCTCACTGTGGAGATGAAGCATTCAGGCCTGTAATGTTTTCTTGGTGTACGCCACACATGCACTAATCCACTCATTAAGACTATGATAAAGGATGACTCATCTGACTGCATCACTTTAAACCACATCTCTATGGACCAGTGTAAAAACTGGACCAAATATACACTGGTCTTTGGGCCAGTTTTTCAGCTTTGCCGGATTTGCTTTGTTGTGCAGTGCACAGAGGGGAGCAAAGACCGATCGTGGCCTGATCAACTGCTCCCAGCTGGCTGTTAGACGTTCAGATGAAGATGTGTCAAACATTTTGTTCGGCCATCGTCAGGCTGTGTGAGTGAGTTTAAATCAAACAGCATTTCTTTGAGGTGTAGTTTTCCTTTATGTTTCTACTTCTGTGCAAAGGTATCAAATGCAAGACCTAACGCTGTTCAATATGAGGAGATTAACACATTGATTTTAGCATAAATCTGCTGAGGGTTTAACCTCAGTGACTGATACAAGATGTATCTAATGTGATTACTCTTAGTCAGGGTATTTTCCATAAATTAATTTTGACCTGATTTCTTCGGTGATAACAGATTTCACATAATGAGCCACCTGATGCCGACTGGGCGGCTCTCAGCTGTGATTCGACCCGTGAAGAATCTGACAGTAATCCTTTGTTTCATTCATGTCATGATGACAGAGAGCAGATGACGGAGGCGGGAGCAGCGTTACATACAGCATCACAGATAATCGCAGAGTGTGCAGGATTTAGGAACAGATGGAGTTTCTTATATCACTGACAGTAAAACCTGGTGCCATGATCCAGCAGGTCAGACGTCTGTGGGAGATTCCCAGGTGATGATTGTACAGTAAGATAATAATTTTACATTTGAGGCACAGATTTGTAATAATGTCACCTGCTCAGTATCCTAATCTGACTGCACATCCTGCTAACGTGTCTGAAGGGATTTAACCTTTAGACATCTGACCATCGTCTTGAGTTACAGTGATGATTAATTTTAAATAAGTTGGCAATCTCAGGATGGACGTCTCTCTGTGACCTGACTATTAATCTGCAAGACAAAGACATAACTCAGGGCTCAGCCTCAGAATAATCCTGTCCTCGCTGATTAGGAGAGAGTGACAATCACACAGTATATAATGTGTAAAAGACTGACATCTAAAACTATTTATGTTTCAGCAGGTGGGAGCGTCTCTGTAAAGCTGCACCTGCGGCCTCAGCTGGAGGAAACATGTTAGGCCTTGTGTTGACTTTCCATTTTTTAACATTGACTTCATCTGACTAAATCTGGGGTATAATGTGACATAAAAAACAACATGTTCTTATCGTGTTCTCTGGGCTGCTTCAAAGTCTGGTGCTCTCCCGCAAATCAGTGACGTCAGTGAAGCTCAGCAGAATCACATGCTATATCTGCTTTTATTTCTAGTCTCTGCATCTGGGTATCTGAGCGGCCTGCTCAAGATTCATCCAAAAACAAATCCTCCTTCTTGTCTCGCGTTGCAAACTAGCTGCGTGTTCCCTTAAATGGCATCATTTATGAGGGGCAGTGCACATGCCGCGGCTTTTGCGCCCTAAGATTCATTGTTTTCAATGTAGATGTGCAGCAGACGCCATATTGGCCGACTCACATATTCAGGCAGGGTATTTATTTGACCCACCTGACGAGCTGCCGAGGCTGCAGCTGACGGGTGCCCATCCAGAACCTGAGCCGCTGAGGGCAAACAGAGACCACTGTTGAATTTCACCAGTTTTTGTTGGATGCTGTTGTCAGTGACAAACCAGAGAGAGCCGTGTGCGCTCCTGTGTGGTTACATTTTGCTGCTTACTTGGACAGACGTGTGCAGGAGACTACAGTTGGACTACTGGACAAATATTTTGCTGATCGCCTGAGTACTTCACTGTTTTTTAGTTATTTTATTTTGCTCCTGCCTGTGCAGAATGACTGAGTCGCTGTGAATCATGGATTTATTTTGACAAAACCAAAGTTGGTGATTTTTGGAACAGAGGACTGACCAACCATGACGGTTTGAGTGAGTTTTATTATCGAGTTTGAATGAGGTACTTGAATGTATCGTCAGTTGCTGGTTGTTGGGTTATCTGTGGCCCGCTGGTAAACCACTGGAGACGTTCTTCAGGGTTGTGAAGATAAACTGAAAAAACAACCAAAGCCAGCAGGGCTGAGAGGACAGGTGATCACTGAGTGAGTGTTTTTTCACCAAACGCTGTGTTATGGCCAACAAAGTCATGGCTTTGGCTGTGGTGGCGACACACGCTGCCAGGCTCTATTCAGTAAGGCATGTTCGTGGTTGATAACACTGTGGTGTTAAATTCATGGCATTATTTTGTTGTTCTAGTCAAAGTGAAGTTATTGCAGACACCTTTAACTTTTTGTTAACAGAGCCATGTTTTAAACGCCTACCTGCAGCTGCTGGGCAGGTTTGGGGAGTATTTGTGATCTGAGCATCAGGAACTTGGGCGCAAAGCATCCTTGTGTACGCAGGCACTGCTGCAGCAACAGCTGTGCAATATGGAAAACTCAGATTGTGTGTGAGTACATAAGGAATTTATTGCTTCAACTGACTGCATTAAAATGTGTCAGATTTCTCCTTTAAAGACTTTGAATTAAAACCAGCTCCTCTGTATTAGTGAGTTGAGCCTGCGCTGTATGTGGAGGTCACTCTTGTATTTCTCTCTAAAGAGCCAACTTCAGCCCTTTTTTCGACCTGGACACACTTTTATCCACCTTTTCCATCATTCTAATCGATTCCAGCCAAAATCTCATAACTTGCTTCAGTGAGGACATGTTGCCTGGCTGAGTGCAGCTCTCCATTACATTCCTTAAGGGGCCAGAGGACACTAAAAACCAGAACCCTCAAAAGTGTATTGACTGCTCTCACTGTAATTAGACACAATAGGTAAAATATGAGGGGACATGACCTGGTCATGCATTTCAACCTTTTTTATGTGATTTCTGTTTCTATTCTGGAACTTTTGTACTTCTTTTGAACTTCTCTCTTTTTTTGGTTGTTTTTGCCACCACATGTCTGGTATAGATAGATTTGTGTCACTGGGCCTCATGCAGGAAATGATCAGGGAAGTGAGCACCAGCCAAATGCTGGTGACATTTGCAAGTCGCTGCCAGATTCGCTTCATTCACCTGCCCAAAAAGAAAACAAACAATGGTGATCTACTGAGTGGTTGGTAGATTTTGGGTGGGCCAAAAAAGTTACCCTCCAACCCTGAAAGCAAAACTAACAAATTTTCACTTATTTTTGTTTGTATCCATGATTTGTTCTTATTTTGTTCATCCATCCATTTTCATTCGCTTATCTGAGGCCTGGTAGTCGGGGCAGCAGGCTGAGCAAAGCACCCCAGACATTCTTTCCCCAGCAACACTGTCCAGCTCCTCCTGGTGGATCCTGAGGTGTTCCCAGGCCAGACATGATCTGCAATCCCTCCAGCGTGTTCTGGGTCTGCCCCGGGGCCTCCTGCTAGTGGGACATGCTTGGAAGACCTTTAACAGGAGGCGCCCAGGAGGATCCTGATCAGATGTTGAACCACCTCAACTGACCCCTTTTGGCACAAAGGAGCAGCGGCTCTACTCTGAGCTCCCTCTGAGTGTCTGTGCTTCTCTAATCTCCAAGGCTGAGCTTAGACACCCTTTGGTAGAAACTTATTTTGTCCGCTTGCATCTGCAACCTTATTCTTTCGTCACTACTCAAAGCTCATGACCATAGGTGAGAGTTGGGACATAAATGGACCAGTAAATAGAAAACTTTGCTTTCTGGCTCAGCTCCCTCTTCACCACGACAGTCCAGCACACCACACTGCCGATCCCTTTCATGCGCCATTTTACCTTCGCTTGTGAACAAGACCCTGAGACACTTGAACTCCTTCACTTGAGACAGTAACTCTCTTCCAACCTGGAGGGGACAATCCACCATTTTCTGGCAGAGAACATGGCCTCAGACGTGGAGGTGCTGACTCTCATCTCGACCGCTTCACACTCGGCTGCAAACCACCCCAGGTCATGCTGGAGGTCACGGTGTGATGAAGTCAACAGAGCCACATCATCTGCAAAAAACAGAGACGGAATTCCCCACCGGGGAAGCACTTGCAAGAGACTGAGTGTGCTCTCAGAGAAAATTACGTCGGTGAACAGAAATTGACAGAAATGAACAGTAAGAACGATTTCTATTTGTGCGGAAAGAGCAAATCTATGGGACCTCAGTCAGTTTCAGAGCCATCATTAAGTTTGATAACACAGAGAGAAAAATCTTCTCTGTTAAGGAGTTATTTCCTCTGTGTGGCTCAGTGGGTTTAAATAGCTTTTACTCTGTCAAGGTTAAAGGTTTTATTCCCATTTGAGCCATCTGCGCTTGTTATATCTGTGCACAGATCAGCCGCTAAATGGTGATTGATGAAGGTTCAGTAGTTGCTTTGTGTTTTGTTATTTTACTTTTTGTTTCTGTGGATCCTGCACACTCTGAGCATGTACACATGGAAATCATTTCCTGTCCATTTGACCGAGAAACTGAGGCGACATTAAAGCCAGTTTTCTCTCTCCTGTTTCATTATTACAAAGTAAATACACCCCATCGAGCACCTGACACCGCTAACTGACGATTTCTGTTGCATCAAGTCGAGCTTCAGTGTCTTTTATCTATCGATCAAATGATCCTGTGAGTAGAGAGCCCAAATGTGTCCTCACTTCCTGAATGCAGTGCAGGGGATGATCAGGAGAAAGAGAAGGAAAGGATGGAAATGGTTTTAAATTTGTCCCCAGGTTCAGCACGTACTGCAGGCATGAATTAATCAACACCAGCGGAGTCGAGATAGGAGACCCGAAAGCAGGGAGAAGATAGGATGAGTCAATTAATGTCTAATAAACACGTGGGGGGATAACATTGTTTCCCCTAACCAGGACGACCACCAGTATATTGATTAAAAAAAGGACCATAAGCCCTGAATTGTAAGACGGAGAGTGACAGAGGGGATAAGACTTTGACTCCTAATGTGATGGTGGGACAGAAAGCAAAATGAGAGAAGCAGAGACAGAAAAATGGGAAAGAGGAAAGTACAAAGAGTAATGATGCAGAGTAATTGTGTTCTATAGATAAGACCACATTCCTCCACAGTCACATCATGTAATAATATCACAAAAACAAGATGAGAAACAAGGACTTACACCACCACCAGGCCAGTTCAACGAAAGATCAGGGAGCACACAGTGAAGTTGAGTGAAGAAGATAAGATATGATTTATGTTTTTTGTCTGTTATTTTTGCTATTTTTCATCTTAAGTGGAAAATTTGTTCATGATAAAAGCTCTGATTTATAACTTCCTTTATTACTCCCCTCTTCTTTTTAGGAGGTCAGGCCTTTGAACACCAAGTCTGTGTTTCTCATATCAGAATCAGAATCAGAATAACTTTTATTGTCCTCAGAGAGGAAATTTGTCTTGGACAACAAGGCGGCTGCGGCTCACAATTTAGAATACAAACGACATTCACATTTGAATTATAAACGGCATTCAAGGCAAGACATAAGAACATACAAGGACAGTTCAGTGCTTAGATGGTATTCGGATAGTCCATCCAATTTTTCTTTTTTTGCACATGACCCAGCAAAGAAAAGTGGTTTGTGCATGAATCTAAAAGTGACCTGTGCAGGGACCAGTACACAGATAACATGGCAATGACATGACATAAAAACATAACAGGATTATTGCACATGGCCCAGCAAGAATTTATTGCACAACTTCAAAAGTGATCAAAATATCAAAGATAGAATAAGCACCATAATAATAAAACCACTGGCAGGAACCAAGTGCAGTTTTTAAATTAAGATTTAAAAACTGAGATTGAGCAGGTTGTTTGTTCAGAGCAGCAACTGATGCTGGAAGGAAGGAGAACCTGTACCAGCAGGAGTTTGTACTCTGGGAACAAAACATGTGAAGGATTGTTCAGGATACGATGAGATTGTTTGAGTACAGATGCTTCGTAAGTAATTTGAATTGAATTCTGATTCATATTCTGATTCTGATTACAGAGTCTGCCACGACACAATTCGATGCAATTCAGGGACTTGCGATCAACATGAGACAATATTATCTGATCATTTAACACAGTCTCTGACAGAAGAAGCTGCCACTCCAGTTCTTTTTTGCTTTTGGCCATAAATGATAAAAACAACACATAAATAATAAGTGCAGTGAAGTTTACTTTAAACTGACTCTACTAACACACAAAAAAACAGAACATTGGATGAGGGCTTTCGGACAGGAAGACCTTCTTGGTAGAAATGTTTTAGTTTTAAACCAAACCATCATCTTTTTCCTGAAGCTTTAGATCTATCTGGCATAAAAAAAAAACAGAGGCAAACTTCTCCCAACAGCCATAAAACATAGATTAGTAACAAGATCGTTTAACAAAAGCATAAAATTCAGCTCAGTAATAACTGTCAAGCTTCAGAGACAAAACAATTGTTTTTTCCTAGTCACTCATTTTTAGCTTTAGCATGTTTACATTGTATAAATTAGCCTAGCAGCTAGCAGAACTTTATTCCCCCACTCATAGTTTAACCAATGACATGTAAGGTTCTTATTTTTCTTACTCGCCTTTGTTTTACGTCTCTGCGTCTCCTGACAGAACAGCACGGTTGAATTTCAGTCTGCATGCAGGTTTTTTCAACCGAACATTGTTGAAATAGAGCAGCTAATGTTGCTATGGTGACGGGCAGGTAACAGCATACTTTGCATACGACATGTTCTTTGTCTGTTGACCCCCATTTTCTCCATAATTGAACATATTTCAACAATGCTGATGTATTCCAGAGTAAATAATCTCATTATCTTTCTCTCGGCTGCCCATCTGCCTATTACTGTTTTATGGTGACACACAATTACAAAATAAAGTCGTATCCTAGAGATGATGATATGGATTGATGTCTCCACTTTATATGACTATGTTTACATGCACACCACATTCCGATTAATGTCAATATTCTGGTTAAGGTCATATTTCAAATAAGGTGTTTATATGCACTGCAGCAACTGGAATATTCCGTTTACATGTTAATTGACATATTCCCGTGTTTTGGCGTGAAAAGACCCCGGGTTACTGGCCTGCCAGAAACGCTCTTATTTAAACGGGCACTGTGTAGGAATTTCTCCCATCTAGTGTTGAGATCGTATATTGCAACAAACTGAGTCGGTGCTCTCTGCCACCACCACATCTGTAACGTGAATTGCAACTACGGTAGCCCATAGTAAACAAGAAGCTGCAGGATGTCAACTACCACTGCTTCATCTAGTGAGACAGCTTTTTTCTATTTTATCTGATTTTTTTTTATACTTCTCCCTCTCCCCTCGCTGGAAGCGTCCGACCTCCCGCCGGCCCGCTGCTCGGGTCTCCCTCTCCACGGAGCCGGCCCATCTTCCTCCCAAAAAGGAAGATATCTCTCCTCCCCCCTCCATCTGCTGAAGCCAGAGGCTTTCAAATGCACTGGCACTTGTGACCAGCCTGCTTGCTGCTGCTTTTTGTCACTCTACTTGCAGGCAGAAACCGGAGACCGACAAGGTGATTCCGTATTTCTCAAGTATGTCCCTGTACGTACCTGTATTTTCAAGATGGTGCACGTAAATGATGAGATACCAGTTGCAATGTATATGTAAATGAGAATTTCGGAGCTTACGGACTTAGATATGCTGATGGAGGACACACTTTTGACTGCAAAATTTGTTTGTCTCAAAGAACAACTCAAATCGTTATACATATTGTCTTTAATGCAACAGTCAACCTGCGGGGGGCAGTGATACGCTTATAGGCGTCTGGTCTGCTGGAAATACAGAAGAAGAAGAAGAAGTTGTGTTCATGATGAACCAAAGCTGTAATGTTTGTTTCCAACATACCCCTGTGTTGTCCTACTTGCACTTTTGGCACTTTTGGGGTCTCATTCGGAATATTCTCCAACCGGAACATGAGCTTAATCGGGTTATGCATGTGTTGACATGACTGGTGTGCAACCGGAATATTGAGGATATTCTGAATAATATAGGAATATGATCATAAAATCGATGTATCGATTCAGATTGATGGATCGATACACCCCTAGTAAGTATCATCATTGCTGTTATGCAATTTTGGATAGGCCTACAATGACTACCTCTCTTTGTCATGAAAGATTTCAAGAAGGACATTGCTTCCATATATTTCTACAACCAGGTCTCACTGCGAAATTGTCAAATACTGGCACTTGGTCAGTGACTCCCGGCATCAGACACAAGACATGGGCGTCAGAAAAAGCCATACAGTAGCCTATTGTTTAATGGCGCCTGGTGGTGTCAGGGGGAAACGTGGTTGGACAACAAGAAAAGTTAAGGTGGTAGAAGTCCAAGTGAGATTGTAAAGCAAAACCCTGTTCTTTTTTCCTAAACCCAACCACGTGTGCGTGTTGGCTAAATGTAGCCAAGTGCATTTGAGGTTGAAGGAAGAAAATGTAAGTTCACGGTGTTGTACTAATGTAGTGCTTTTATTTTGAAAGAGACTGTATGCAAACTGTACATTTCCTGTGAAAACAGAAGTGTATTTTGTCCCAGAACGTCAACAACCAACACACCCAGGGTACCTTGGACGCCATATGTGGACGTGGAAAGTCCATGACCAAACGTGAACATGTGACGAGGTCACAGTGAGGATGTTGTCTGAACTCTCTCCCTTGGTAGAGCAGGACGTCTCTAGCTGCAGTTGCCCATAAAGGACGATGCTGCTGAGGCCCTGCAGCTGGTCCAGCCACCTGCGCAGGAACCGACTGATCTTCCTCTCAAAGACCTCGTGATGGTGACTGGGACTCTCGATTATCAGTCTCCAGAGGAGTTGAGGCAGGATTCCATGTTGATGAATTCAGACCTTGTATTTTCGGGAAGCCTTTACTTGTCTACTGGTCATCACTGGTTGCTTGGCGTGCTGCTGTGTCCTTCAGATTGCCGGTGAAGCTCTTACCCGGGCTCTTGACTGGCAAACACTGCAGCTGTAGTGGAGTACAGACAGTTTGGTTGGTTTGAGACGGAGCACAAACTGAATTTAAAGAGAGAGGGAACGAGGGTAGAGAAGAGGTAAACTAAGTTTGTCAAGATCACAACCTGATATTTAATCTGAGTGAGGCAGAGGAGGAGAGAGGAGACAGGAGAGTTAATTAATGTCCATAGATCATGCTGAGGGATAACACTGAGTTTGTTTCCCTTTAGTTGGGATGATAATAGATGGAAGGATAAATTAAGACTCTCCAGTTGTTTGAGGCTAAATCATGACTTGGTTTTTAATTGGAATTCAGGAAAAGGAAGTGAGGAAAGGGTGGGAAGGAGGAGGAGATGAGGGAGGGATAGAGTGATGGATTAGTAGAAGTAATGATTATGGTTAAAATAAGACTCTTGTTCTGCAGCCTGAATTTTAATACACAGCTAAACAGGGAGACGGAGACAGGAAGAGGAGTTTGACGACGCTGGGGTGTGACCTGGAGGTTGAAGAGATTTTGTAGCTTGTCGAGGTGGAGCTGACTTTAAACACTTTATGTGAGTGTTTAAACCTCTTTAAGATCCTGATGATTCGGTGTGTGTCCTGTATTTGGCTCCTCCGGCTTGGCAGGTTACGTGCTGGTGTAGAGAGTTGGGCTGGTTGTCTCAGCCAGCAGCTACTGTACGTTTAAAAGTATTTTAAGATTAGTGTCAAACTAAGTTAGTCTCCATACAGACACCTGTCATTTGAGCTTATTAGTAACAATTCACTATGAGCTGAACTAGCGTGTTGTCCTTGTGTAAGACATAACGTTAGTGTCGGTGGATGAGAGACTGTGGGCGGAGCCTATTGAATCTCACTGTCGACATGTTCATGCTGCTGAACACGTATTGATAAAGTATTGGCTTCTTACTCGCTAAGGGTTAATGTCACTTACAGTAACGAGTGTAGCTGCCGTCAGCTCGAGTCATTTTCGAGTCATCTTCATTTCCATCGCGGCCGCTCCGCCGTTCACAGGTTACCGTGTCGCATCAGTGTGTGTGGATCCACAAAAGAACCGATACTGTTAGCACTTATCAATACTATGGTCTTTGATAATTTAGCTCTGGGGCTAATTTAGTCCCGGTTTTTAGTACCCATCCTTAATCAAAACATAAACAAAGTGAATCTTGTAGAAATTAAATAAAGTTTGCAGCGGCTGCCCGTACCACGAAGTGCGGAACGCTGCGTGTGTGCTCCACTGATCAGTGTTCTTCGGCAAACAGCCCCGCCCCTCAAGAATTGCAGGTAATCTGAAAAGTCCTACCCCCCTACTAAGTACTTTTTCCAGGGAAAGTTTGGGGTTGAGGCAAAGTTTTTTACCCAGGTAATTTTAGTGGAAATGCGTGGAGGTTTTTCAACATCCTGGGTAAGTGATAAAAGTTCCTGGATTGGAAAAGGGGCTATTGACTACAATACCCATACGCCATTGGGCCATTTGCAGGCTATTGATTGGCAATATGTTATTAGAAAGGCCAGGAGTTTGTCTTCAGTTTGACATCCGGGCGCTCGGTTGACATGCAGAATGGGAGAAATTATGGATAATGTGTAGAAATATGAACGTATCAAACAATGCAGTGGCAGTTTGGATGTAATTACTTGTTTGGATTCAATATATCACTGGATTTAGATCATTGGTTATGCTTCATAGGTGAGTTATAACTGTTTATTTGTTTGAGTTTTGTCTGACAGAAGCATTTATTGAACCTGCTGTGACAGTTGTATCTTGAAATGGTCAACATTAAAGGAACTCTTGCTCTTGAACAATTAACAACAACAAAAACAGCAGCTGTTTACATATAGTTGTCAAGTAAAATCTTATGAGGGCCCACAGACGGGCCCTTGAATTTCGGATTTCCAAAGCCTTGATCATACAGCGGCATGTCTCTCTGTAAGTCTTTTAAATTTGAATGTTTGATGTTTGTCACAGCCTGGACAGGTCACCAGACTATCACACACAGAGACAGACAACCATTCACACTACTCTCATGCTGTTGGTTTTGAAGGTTGCAGAGATGAGACGAGAGCTGATGGGTTTCCATGTAGTTAGGACCTTTCTGGTGTCCTTCGCCATCATGATGGCCACTCCCTCTGTATGCTTTGCTCCTCGCCTTCATGTCCAGAGTAGATCATGGACTTCCCACTGGCCAATTTGACCTCTTCCGACTTCAGTCTGACCATCTTGTTTCTGCCAAGCCTAGGAATGAGAGATTGTGTTGTCTTTGGCTAAAATGGCAGCCTTGCTAGCCCAATGCATGGTTTGATGTTCCATGTTCCCAGAGAGATAGATTTCCTTGGCATCAGAAGGTGCGTCAGCTTCCCAGCTCCCTTGTGGGTTTGGCTAGGAAGCATCATAGTCCCCATTGCTTAGGCACTTTCTTCAACCAGGTTTGTGATTTGGTGTTCATTCATCAACATTTTCATAACTCTGGGGCAGACCCAGAACACACTGGAGGGATTGCATATCTCATCTGGCCTGGGAGCACCTTGGGATCCCCAGGAGGAGCTGGAAAGCGGAGGGTGGGGTAGTTAGCCTCCTCCCCCTCGACCTGTCCAGTTTGGTTGAACCTTCCAGGGGTATAAAAACCCCTCAGGATCACTGAGTAGCTTCTCTACCATGACAAAGTTTATGGACTCAATTCTAGTCTAAAATATTCACAGCACAATGTTCCTGTGTATGTTTGGTACGAACAAATACATTTCCCTCTGAAATATACTGGAGAGACAAGAGACCATATTTATAGAGGGAGATAGAGAAATCAAGGCAGTGGTGGGAGGACAGAGGGAGGTAGAGAAACATTATCAGCTAAACATTCATCTTAGTAGATAAACAGAACTTTAAATGTCATCATGGGAAAACTCGACAATTTAATTTCCACCCTATCTTTCTTCCTAATATTCTGAGTCCCAGATATCTGTGAAAGCTGCAAAGCAGCGTCTCTACTTAAGGTTCAGGTTACATCCTTAAAGAGTCTCTTGACATTTATGTAACTTAATAACTGCATTTCCACGCACATCATTTATTTCTTTGAAGAGATAATTCATGGTGTTTCTGCTCCACCAGAGAGCAGCGTGGAAGATGAGACAGGGAGGGAAATGATGCGTTGCAAATGTTACGAGCTTCACTTGAACCTCTAATGTCAGCACGTCACTGTGAGCAGAGTCCAATGAGACACCACGACGTCCGCCAGACTCTTTATCACCGACAGGAAGAGGAGGTGTGAAAGTGGTTTGAGCATCCATCCTCTTGACTGCAGTGCCACATGTTTGATCAGAGAGGAAGACATTAAACTCCAGCACACACTGAAGAGTGAAAGCTTAAAGGTATACTGAGCAGGACTCTTCTAAAAGGTATAGACTCATACAACAGTCACTTATGACCCACCGGAAGTGTGCAGCCCTGTGTCTGTCTCTGCCTCTATTCTCTATTGTCTTATTTTGCTGCACACAGGTGAGGTCAGGACTTTATAAAAAATAGTGACCTGGCGCCAGACCCTGAGCAGCACTCATCCGAGAGTAAGCTACAAACAAATTGCGGACACAGCCCCAAAAAAATGAAAATACAGCAAGGCAAAACGCCAAGCGGACAAAGCTGAGGTTGCTGGTGATACTGTTAACAAACAGCAGCCAACAATTTGTGCACAGTGTACCTTTAAGGCTAAGGTGAGCCACAGTTAGAGTAAAAGAAGTGAACACACTGCAGGTTGAATTTGGACACACACCAAATAGCTCACAGCCTTAATTGATGGGTCTTGTTTCTCTGCCAGGTGAATTCGTGATGAATTTTGAGTTATTTATGGCGACTTCTCCTGGTTGCTGTTCAAATTTAAATGTTTAATTAACTTTCAAGGGATACCAGAGATAATTAATTGTGACAGTAATTGGGGACGAGGTCACTGTTAGAGACTTTAAATAAATCTGTCTTGATTCATCAGGCCACCAAAATTCTGTTTAAAGGAGCAGTGTGTGGGATTTAGCAGTGAGGCTGAGGACTGCAAACAACTGAATAAAAAAACTTTCTTTACCACTCGTCTTCCAAGCATCTAGAGAACCTGCAATGGCCTTCAAGCCAAAGTTGGGCGGTTGGTGAGTGTCTGCCACCCTCGTCGGTGCAGCTTGTTCCACACCATTGGCCCTTGTCAGCAGTAGTTGACCTTTTTTTCCGCTGATTCAGTTTGTCGTATCGTCGTCAGCACAGCAGAGCCCATTGGCGAATGAAATCACTCTGACTGGCGGTTCAGCCCAGCTCACGAGAAGAGAAACAGAAGTGAGAAGTCTCAACAAAGAGCGAAGGTCAAGACAAGACAAACTTGTTACATGAGATAAGATCATTTTTCTTAAGCTGAAACCTTTCGTAATGGTTTGTGCTATCGTTCACTGGCGCACGGTAATATTAGTCTGCTCTGCCAACATCACACTGGGTTGTTAATGTGCTAACTGGCCAATTAACATCAAGATGGTCTTCCTGTGTCCCTTTATGAATGAGGATTATAGATGACAGCCATCTGCCGTTGTGATGTGTTTGAATGCAGCTACTTGGTAGTGTTGTGTCGTTCGCAAACAAATCATTCAAAAGAACGACTCTGTTGAGTGAACGTACTGAACTGAATGACTTCCGGACCTCATTCATTCAGTTCTCAGTTCAGTTGAGCTCAGCAGTGAGCGTGCAGGCCGGGAGTGGAACTGCCGATTCAGTCTGTACGAACGATGAACGAATTATTCGGTGAACAACGTAACTCCGATCCCTGAGTGATTCACATCATTTCTTCTCTGTGATACACTTTCATAGGGACCGTTTTCTCCAAGCTAACAGCTAATGTCGCCAGGAGTCAAGCCACATGAACACAATCACACACCTCCCCATTGTTTTAACAGACTTAGTTTCCACTTAAACAAACTCAAAACATTAGGCTGGCCAGTAATGAGACTCACCAGTGCAGGGCAGATGCAGCAGCAGCTCAAACGTGTATCAGTTCAGTGAGTCAGACCACACAGTACACAGTCAGGTCTCCTCCTGCCAAGCACTGAACAATTCGGTGAACGAATCTTTTGAATGAATCTTTTTAATGAACTGATTCCAGTGATGCTGATAACCACAAAAAACATCCACTTAATCAACTGATAACATTTGAGCCAGGTGGTGGTGCAACATCCGACTCCGAGGAAGAAGACCTGCCCTCAACGTAGAAATGAAGAGCTCATTCAAAGCCAAAGAAAGCACGATGCTTTTTAGTTTCAGGTGATTATACACTAACAAAAACATAGTGATGAATATTTTATTCCATCTCTGCCAATATTTCTCTATAAATCCTACACACTGGACCTTTAAGTACACACACAACTAACTGTGAAGCACTGAGTTTTAGGATGAAATTTTGGACATATAAAAAACTCATAAGGGCATTATGAGCTTATTCTGCTGCCAACAGCTGTGAGAGTAACAGTGAACACAACCTGATGCTAATAATACCTCGACTGAAGTACGTGTTCAAATTAATTATTGGATGTGACATCGTGTGAGGTGTTCTTTTGATTTGACCCTTTGTGCTGTTTGTCTCTGCAGCCTGCGGCAACAGTACAAACCTGCTTATTGTTTTGTTTCTTTGATAAGTGACGAAGCCTCACAGCTGCTTCTTTAATAAATGTTGTGCTGACAGCGTGCAGAAGTCCACCACTTTTTCCACAGTATTTTTTTTTCTAATTAACGTGATGTATAATAATAATTCACATGATAAATGAGGTTATCAAAACTCTGTCTTTAATTTAAACCATTTATATGCTTTAAAACAGTCTGAGAGCACGAGCAGCGTTCTGTCCATATGCATACAGTGATAAACAATCACAGATACACAGGCTACTTTTTATCTATTGAAGTAAAAGAAGATAGAAAAAATGTTCAGCAAACGCTCACCCTGATCCAGCTCTGACCCGGACTATGGTAAGGATTCATTAAAAGAAAGTCAACACCACAGAAATAATTAAATGTTCAGATTTTTGTAATATCCTGCAAAGTAATGGGCGAAAACACAGGATCAATAGCATAACCTTGGTGTCAGAGCTGCAGGACGCGGTTCAGTGGCAGAGACAAAATGCAACCAACTTAACGTCGTTAAGTTGGAGCAAAGAAATCCAGCTGCTGCTGTGATCGAACTCTTTAAGTCTGTATCAGAAATAGAAGCAGAGAGAAATCACAGGAAGATCTCTTGCTTAACTTTGACCTTGGTCAGGCCTCGCTCTGTCCCTCCATCACTCCCTCAACACTTGATTTATAACCTCCTCCCTCCGTACTTTACCAGTGACCTCTGAGGGTGGTGACATCACTGTGGACGAATCCTCAGACTGAACATGAACAGCTTCAGTAGAATGAGGTCAGCAAAAGAGAGGCAGGTTGCTGCGTATCCACGGGAAACCAAACGTAAACCCAAAGTGTGCTCATACATTATTACATCAGAGGCTTTGATTATTAAGCTTTTCACATCCTGCTGCCTGAGGTGGAGTTTCATATTGTTTTGATGCTGAACTAAAAACTCATTATTCATTCATTATCCATAACTGCTTATCCTGTTCAGGGTCACGGGGGGCGGGAGCCTATCCCAGCCAGCACTGGGCGTGAGGCAGGTGCACCCTGGACAGGAGGGCTAATTAACTAACTAAAACTAATTAAACACTCAAAAATGGACATTCGGGGGACGGCCGTGGGAGATCTTTGGATCTTTGTTTGCATGATACTGTTAAAGTAGATCTAAATTAAGAGCTATAATAGCTAGAACGCAGAAATAAGACTGAAAACACACCCTCGTGTCCAGTACCTTGGCACACACAGGACGCGTCACGCTGCAGCTCGTCAACAGATGACCACACAAGTTATCTGTACCTGCTCTATCTTGCATTAGCTTAAAGTCACATGTGGACAGCCACTAATGAAAGTTAATTTCTCACCTAAGGAGCCGATCTCCAGAGCTATGACTCACCAGGAAGTATCTTTTTAGTCAGGGTTTTTCATGATGACAGGATTGTGGGGCGTTTAGCTGTGTGCTGTTGCAGAATTCAAAGGGTTAATGCTCTCATGTGTTTCTATATTTAGTCTTCCAGTGTGCAGGAGAGACTCGCAGCAGAGATCTGGACAAAGGGTTCACCTCAGAATCCAGAATCTGACTTGATAAAGACATAATGCATTTGAGTGAGACCCTGTGAAACTGGAGGAGGGCTGCAAAACACACCACACACACCTACACATACACACACACACACTGCCAATAGTGACAGCGTTATCGTCTCAGACTCCTTTACTTGTCCTTGGTTAAACACAAAACAAAATACAGCGGGCACTGAAAATCACACAAACGCTCCTCTCACACAGTTGGTCACGCATTTGTCGAGTCTGCGGCTGTTTTCTTGCAATTATGTGTCGACTACACTTTTCTAACAAAACGAGCCAAGCTGTGAGTGTTTGATGATGTCCGTCAACGGGACTTTGTTTTCGTTTTAATGTGAGACCAATCCTTGTGTTTCTTGTTGTTGCTCCTTCTCTTGTCCCTGAAATTCTTAGAAGCTGAGAACAAAATCGTCGCCACTTTAGGAAGCCCATGCTGTGACCGACATGTGTAGGGTTTAAGCGAGGTATTCAAAGAGCAGAGAGGAATGAGAAATGGTTCATTCAAGGACAATTTGTTTTGAGAATACGATTTAAATTTCTCTGTTTCTGAAGAACGGGCGCCTGCTGTTCGACAGACGAGAATGACGGGTGGTTTTTCCTCCTTTTAGAGTATAATTTTAGCATTGTTATCATCACTCTCGCCCAAAGCCCTGATCCCTTCTAACATGTTGCCATGTAAAACTCCAACTGTGACAGAGCTCTACTTTATAAACTTCTCTATTTCATTTGTTACTTTCTGACCTGTGCCGAGTTTTTCCTGTATTTGTGTGAGAGTGTGTGCTCTCTTTGTGAGTGGATCTTGTGCCAGCCTGAAGGTGTCTCTTTGTGACTGACTGGATTCTTGGGTTCAGCCTGAGGAGAGTCTGACAGCAGCACCTTAGTCCTGTGCTCAGCCTCCAAACCCTTCTGTGTGTGTTATGGCCCTGAACCCACGGCCCTGTTGTTCAAGGTCAGACATTCGGTGAGCTTCTGTCGCCCTAGTTTTGGTGTCTTGTCGTGCACCGTTGAAACTAGTCGGCCCTTGTTGGCTTTTTCTTTTTGGCCGATTCAGCATGTTGAATCGGCTTCGAAGACAGCAGGGCCTGTCGGTGAGAGAAATCGCTCTGGCAGTACAGCTCAGCACACAAGAAGAGAAACGGAGAAGCAGTGAGAGGAGCAAACAAACAGCTGAAGTCAAAAGGGAGTGAGATCAAAATATACTTGCTTTAATAGGAAAGATTATTTTATCACCATTGAGCTCTTAGCAGAAAAGTTATGTACTGATTTGTGTTAGTGTTTGTGAGCATGCTGTAAATATCATTTCAGTTAGGACCACTAAAGTCAAAGAAAACTTTATTTCCATTGCAGTATTATATTTGGTGATGTGGCTCTGTTCTGGGGCCTCTCTGCCTCTCCTCAGGCAGAGAGAGCACACCTCTCTGCCCTTCCATGCGCCTACATGGAAAACCTAAGGCAGGGAGAGAAGCAGCACAAACCCCACGGGAACACGGCGCCCTATTTAAACTGCTCTGGCCTGCCTACTGTTGCTGCTTCCTCTGTAAGCCTCTCTGCACCCTGCCTCCACCTCAGCTCCTCCTTTTCATGTTGTGTCTGACTTATCAATGTCATTTCTGTTTGTCATTGATGCTGCTCTGTTAGGCTTTCTGTGCAGGTGCATGGAAGGGCAGGGAGGTTTCTTGTCTCTGCCTAACTGTGCATTCACACCAAAAGCGTCATAAGCGCCAGCTGTCACTCAGGTCGCTGGCATCGCGCTGCCTGGCAGCAGCTCCAGCAGGCGCTAGCAGCGGCCAAAGGGGCGGGGCCAGCTGCTGCAGTGTCCATCATTCACTTTACAAGGATGAACAAATATATCATTTATGTCTTCACTTTGTATTATCCATGACTTTCATTGCACAATTAAAATAACCAAATAAACATAGTCAATATAGCCTTTATGAGTCTTTTATAATTATGATTTTACTCTCCTGTTGGTACATAGGACCACTGAGAAATGTAATTGGTGGTAAATAAGCGGGAGCTCATTAATCGCACTTTCGGAAGCCTCCTTTGTATTGCATTGGCGTATTTGCTGAGGAAACACAGGGCCCGGAGCCGTCGGGCCGTCTGGGTCCACAGAGTCCTGCAAACCCAGCAACTCCATGGTGAATTTCACCGGCCGCACAGCTCGGGAGAGCCCAGACCTCCGTACCCGAATCCCGGACAGCAATTGCCTGCTGCTTCGGCAGCGGCTTCTGCTCATTTGCATAAAGTTCAGCTTCTCTCAACTTGTACTTGACGCTCTGGTCGCTCGCATCGCGCCGCTCGCTGCAGCCGACGCCCCTGATGCCCTTCGTTGCAAGCATACATTGAAAATGAATGGCTGCCGGCCGCTTATGACGCTCACGGCGCTTTTGGTGTGAATGCACAGTAATGCTTTCCTTGTATTCATGTGGAAGGGCAGAGAGGTGTGCTCTCTCAGACTTAGGCTTTCTGCAAAGGCCCAAGGAAGGGCAGAGAGGCCCCAGAACATGAACTTCTCCAAACTATAACCATAAACCACATTGTTTGTTCCTAAACCTAACTGCACATGAACCACTGCATTGTCAAAAATATAGTTCTTTCTTTATTGGACTGTTAGGGTGATCTGTCCTTTATTTTTCCAGCAGGGAAAACGACACTAAACCAAGATATCGCTGTGTTTCCAGTGGTGATTGTTGCCCCAAGTGGCTTTATTACCTAAACCTAACCGCACGTCAACTACAGTGTCCTTGAAACAAAAAGTTTCAACATATCAGCTATATAATAATATGCAAATATAACAAATCTGTGGTTTGCAGAAACCTACAATGCCAATGTTCTTTTGGTGATTGGATTGGCCATTTTCTTTTGCACTGCTTTTCTCTGTTTGACTTTACTCTGGCGAGTCAGGTTTAGTAAATGTCTTTTTGTTTGTGTGTTTGTTTGTTTCACCGAGGGTTAGTCAACCACTTCTGAGGACATATATTGTTTTGTTTGTTGTTTTGGCTTTTGTTCAGTAAATTATAGAAATGCATTAGTTCACATTAGTTGCAATTCAGTGTTCAGATTTTGGTTTAGAGACCAAGAAGGGAACCACCTTTGAACTTTTATGTTGTGGTCCAACTCTGTGGACACGGGCGCAACACATTCACTTCAGTGTCTGTTGCTGCATGATTATATGCTCCTATAATGACAAAAGTGACTGGAGAAGAAAAAATAATGAATCCATTCTGCACTGTTTAATTTTTAATGAAGCTGATAGAGAAAAGTCTTGAGTCTTTTCTGTAGAATCATGGAGAAATATGGTGACACCGTTCAACCTCGCTGTTAGTAAATGTGCAGATTTTATGTTTGAATTAAGACGTTGATTTTACTTGGACATAAGTTTCCTATGAAAAGCTACGATTAATTAACTTGTCCTTCATACAGACACTGTCCCACTGCAAAAAAATAAGGCACATTATTTTACCATATATCATTTACCATGTGAAAGACTGTGTGCTTTATTATTGAAAGCATTGCAAAATTATTCTGGACATTTATTTCTCTCACCGTTGATTTTTGGTGTCATCACCGTCCTCAGATAAGTGGGGAAAAGCTCATCCACAGAGGAGCAGACTCTCAGTCGCACACAGATGGCCTCACTAGTTTAGCTGTGTTTTATGCCCCAGTGCACATTTTGTGTTGTCACTTTTCTAACTGTAAAAGACCAATAATTGTGTTCCTTTTTTATTTATTTCTCTGCACAGATTTCATATTTCAGTCTGGATGATTCCAACCAGAAAATGATCGGACATAAAATATTCACACAGCTGAGATTTACAGGCATCATGCAGCTCCGGCATCATCTGCCGACAAAAGCCAGCAGGCTGAATCGTCAGCAGTCTGGTAAATCGGACCAGGACAGACGAATATGATGGTGGTGAAAACACTTAGCCTCATGCTCACTGGAGGACTCTTTTCACTTCGCACATGTGCACAGAGAAAACAAAACTGGTATTTCTGTAATGAGATGAACTGTAACAGAAACTCTGAAGCCTTTAGTTGGTGTGATGCACACTGTGGGAGTGCGCACAAAGCTTCCGCACACAAGATAATCTTAGTTTAATCTCTTGTATTTGTTGAAGCAGGTTACAGCACAGGAGAGGAGGAGGCTGGTTAGAGGAGTCTGATCTGTTCCAGGCAAGAAAGATGCAAAATAAATTTTCATTGTTCATGAGTTTAACAAAGCTTCCACAGCTCAGTGATGGAAACTAACCTGTTCATTGGCAACCAGCACAATTCTGAGGTACCAGCTTATTCTGTACTTCACTACATTTTGGTGGCACTTTTTACACTTAGCTGACAGTTTTAGCTACTTTGCTAATACAAATTTTCAATACAAAATATGATCATTACATAAAACTAATGCCTCGTTTTCACATACGTATGTGACTAGTGTGTAAATTTGTAAATACAGATAATGCCTCTAGTGTCCAACAAAAGGAAGGGCATTTCTTTACCTGCAAAATTTCTTCTTCTACTCTGGTTAATAACAGTATCTGTTTGTCTCCCCAGTGGTCAACATTTTGTGTGTCACTATCCAAATCATTCAGTTTTTCATGTCTCCTTGCCACCGATAGCCGTGGCAGGAGGCATTATGTGTTTGGGCTGTTCGTCCATACGTCCCATCCTTGTCAACACCTCAAGAGAATTTCTTCAAATTTGGCACAAACGTTCACTTGGACTCAACAATGAACTGATTGGATTTCAGTTCACTGTGACCTTGCATCTGTCCCATTCTCGTGAGCACAGTATCTCAAGAACACCTTTAGGGAATTACTTTAAATTTGGCACAAACGTCCACTTGGACTGAAAAATAAACCGATTTGAATTTTGTGGTCAAATGTCAAGGTTACTGTGACCTTACAAAGTATGTTTTTGGCCATAACTCAAGAATTTGTGCACTAATTATGACAAAACTTGACACAAATGTCCAACAGGATAAAATTATGAAGGTCAAAAGGTCAAAGGTCAGCTTGACTGTGACATCATCATGTTTTAACGTCATATCTCAGGAACAGAAGGGGAGACATTTGGTCAGATACTGAATTGGTGACTGTAATCTTGAAACTGTGCTGACTGTATAGATCTTCTGTGTGTGAAGCATCCATGTTTTCACTGACATGGAAAGAAACTGTAACTGCAACTTGTGTGTTATGTGGAGGCATTTAACCATTAGGTGGTAATTCTAGTTTTTGTATTTGTTGTTTTTTCCATAAGCAAGTGCATGGCTGAGCTTCAGTGGCAGCACTCCCATGTGTTTGTCTAAACTGAGCGTGTGCCGACTGCCGTCTAATGTAGTAATACACTGACGATGGGAAAGTACCTGAACAGCTCCACTTCAAAAAATCCTGACTACCTTTTTAGTAAAATTTTGCAGGACTTGTTCTTACAGCAGGGCATTTTACACACTGTGGTATTGCTTGTTTTACATAAGTAAAAGATCGGAGTACTTCTTCTGCCACCGCTGAAATCCAAGATATGAGACTTATCAAGCTTTTAGGTTCCGTCCTTTTAACTCAGCTGGGGTTGCCACGGTGTAATTAAAGACTTCACACTTTAACGTCAGCTTCGTCTTGGTCTAAATTTATTGACGGTGCGTTGAAATGAATAGCTGTGATGAGAACGCTGTGACGTCCACACGATGAGACTTATCTGTCCTTTTTACAGCCCCCTGCTGTAAAGATGATGTCATGTTGTCTCCTGGTGAAGCCAGCCGGATGCCTCCAGCAGGCCTGAAGATGAATTTAGATCGACTTCACACTATCGCTCACTGTCTCATATGGGAACTTGTTGAATATGATTCATAGTGTTTCAGTTCCCAACACGCTGTAGCCGAGGGAGAGAGGGACACACAGCATGAGTGAAGGGAGTAGATGGATGGAGGCTGTGAGAGATACACAGAGATGACTGTAGATGTGCTGTGGGGGCTGATGGGTGTCTTAGTTTCAGGAGAAAATAAATATAGCTGGGCAGGCTCCGAAATTAACACTCGGCAAGTGCTAAATGCAGGTGGATTTTCTGTTTAGTGAATAAGGCTATCTGTCACACTGGTGCTTAATCATTTGGACCAAAATAATCGTGTCATTTTAGAAAAGTACATTTGGAGAGTCTAATGCGTTTGGTGACACACGTGCATGATGGTTGCAGTGAAAACCACCCACCTCAAGGTACTGTTTACTGTCCAGGACATCAGGTGATCCACTACACTGTCACTTGCTGCTGGTCTGCGGCGAGCTAGTGTTGCAGCCATACTTAGGAAGGTGATTAAATAATAACACAGAGGCGGGAAAACTCTTTATTGCCTCTAGGATTGTCATCAGCTTCACTTTTTCTGTTCTTCTTTTCACAATAAAAGCCCCAACATATACACTACATCACTGTTTACAAGAGGGAACTTATTCACATGGTGTTCAATATCATAAAACAGTTTTGCTTCAGATTTTGTTCTGCATGGCCTCTTCTTTACGTTTGTATTTGACATAATACCTTATCATCTCAAGATGATAGGATAAATGTATGAAACAAAAAACAAGAAATGTATGTGAAACAAAAACAGAAAAATATTATTTTTGAAAGTAAAAAAATCTACTTAGTCAGTTTGTTGACAAACTTAATTTTTGAGCATGTCGACAATACAAAAACTGAGAAATGTTCTTGGTCTTCTTTGTACTTAAACTGCATGCCTCCAAAGAAGCACCGCCCCTCAGCTGCTCTCTCATGTCTGGCCCCAGGAGGAGGCCACTGTTCCCCTGCAGCTCCGTCTTGGCTGACTCAAGTGGGGCCTCAGTTTGGCCCCTAACAGGAGCCATAGTCCCCAACACTAGCTCCCAGAGTCACACAGGCAGATCTTCTCTGAGGGGAACCTGCAGCCACCTCTAAAATGTGACTTGGATTGTAAATAATTGACCTGAGGTCAGCCAGGAGGTTTTTAACTGATCACCTCCTCATGCAGCGTCATCTCAGAACTGCCAGCAGGAATGTTTCAGCCAATGATCATTGATTTCTGATCGTTAGGTTGTATGTGCTGCTTACAGAGTCTTGACTGCATCTCTTGAAACTGGCTTCATCACTGAGCGCTATAGTGAGACAGCTTTTATTCCTCGTCAGGTTGTGTTTGTTATTATCTGCCAGACTGACAGTTTCCAAATCTATTTTAAGTGAGCTTCACTCATCTACAGTCTCCTGACTCACCTGCGCTCAGGTCTGCGTCTGACTGCTGTTTACAGCTTGATGTTGTTCCTGCAACACGCTGCCGCTGCTCTCGATGAACACACCAGCATCATCTCTCTCTGGTTCCCAATTATAATTCACAAGCAATGGCATATTTTCTAGGATTGTATCTTTGAATATTTCATATCTTGCTGGTACATTCTGTCTGGGGTTTTCATGAGGCTGAATGTTTTAGATGCAACTTGGATTCAGAAAGCAAACATGAGAGCAGAGCAAGTACTGCCAAAACCCTTTATGAGTCCAGCTCCCAGTCACAGGGCGCTCTCTCCTCCACGTTCACTCCACGGGCACGGCGCGATCTGTGAGCTCCACACAGCCGAGAAATCAGCATACAGTCTCTCTAATGTAACACATATTGCGCCCAGTGTGCGCCGGCATCGACGAAGCCGTGTGTCTCTCTCTCTGACAAACAAAAGTTATCAATCTTGTTTTCCCTTCACAGCACCAGCGGCTCCCAGAATTAACTCGCTCACACAGAGATATGTAAACACAGAATAAGATGGATTTCAGCCGTGGAGAAGATTTGCTCACCGGCCAAAATCAATACAGAATACAAAGTGGACTCTAAAAGATGTTGTGCTATCTGGAAAAACAGACTTTTTATTCCGTCATATTGATGATGATAATTTCAGAATACACAGTGAAAATAATAAGGCGCAGTAACTACTTATTGCTTCAGAACTCTGCAATAGAAATGATCCACCAGTGCTTACTTTGGTAATTTTGCTTATTGTGATATCATTTCATGGAGTATCTTTAAATGCCTCGCAACCTAAAATCTGTACCTAAAATAAAAGGTATTACTTTCTGTCATTGGTTTAGATACGCCGTGCCACGCCAAGCCACGCCGGAGATGGACCTTCTCAGGAGTAGGTCCAAAAGACTCTGCTTTATTTTACTGTTTCATGTATCAGCCGTGTTAGAAGTTGTGTGAAGTTGCTGCTCGAAAACTCAACATTTCCTTATTTTGCTTCTTCACAATAAAAGTTTATACATTGCAAAATGATAGGGAACTTTTATTGTGAAGAATCTCCAGGAAGTGAAATGTGTTTATCACTGAATTAGCGGAACTTTGTTAGCAGCTTTTCTTCAGTTAAGGTAAGTGTAATAATACAGCAGAGAGGAAGAGTGAAAGCAGAAACAGCCACAGTGAGATGCTGACGAAGAGCTGCAGACAACAGGCTCTTACTGCACCTCTGCAAACAGCTCACCTCCAACAGGTGAACTTCTTTTACCTGCCCTGCTGTGGACGAACACATGCAGCAAAAACAACAGGGGACTTCAGCTGTGGATCAGCCTGCTGCTTTAAAACAGCATCAGTTAAAGACAAACCTTCATGCAGGTAGCTACCCTGGAAATCCAGAGTTCTCGCTGGAGCAAAATCTGAATTTGCTCAGCGAGTCACTGTGGCAATCAGTAATGATGCTCATTACCCATGATGTTGGAGCCGAGCCACACCAGTCACATTGGTGTATGTGATATAGGCGGGCCAGAGGCGAGCTAAACAGATGACGACAGCGCTGCAACAACGAAGAACAGAATCAGTCAGTAAATATTGCAAGATGGCTACGGATGAACACCAGCTGTTTGAAACGGCTTTGGCTGCTACAATGAACGAGTTAGACTTGGCTTTTTCTCTAAAAGACGAACAGAAGATGGCGCTCGAATCTTTCCTTTGCAAGAAGGACGTTTTTGCTGTTTTGCCGACCGGATACGGCAAGAGTCTAATCTACCAGTTAGCTCCGCTGGTAGCTAAGATCTGGATACGTCATCCCGTGTATTGTTCTGATTAGTCGTAGTGTGATCCAATTGCCTACAGTGATATTTACAAATGCATGCTTGGTGCCGCCCCTCGAGTTGGGCCATTTGCATTACTCATAGCCAGACCCTAAATTTGGGTCTGGATTTCCAGGCTAGCACGTAGCCCTGTTGTAATGGAAATGCAAATCCCATTGGGCTGGGCTGATGGTTCAAACCAAACCAAACCAAACCAAGCCAAGCAAGTTGAAAAGAGGTGTTAGCTTTCTACTCCAAAAAGAACAGATGTTTGAGCAAACATGGTTTTTATTTTAGATCGATATGTACAAGATTATGCAAACAATGATCTCCTGCAGCCATTACAAGGAAATGCCAGCACAATAATGGTAAAATGCCACATATGCATGGCAGGTAACCACATGTAATGTACGGCCCTGACATGACAGAGAAGACAGAAGCCTCAGCTTTCTGCTGCAGACAGAATGAATGTTGCTGTTACGGTTCATTTAGATCAAGTTAAACAGAATCAAGCAAACAGCCATCTCTTGCAGCCGTCTGCAGCATGTCCAGTTATAAAGGGTTAATTTACATTTAACATTTATCTGTCTTTACACACACAACATGTGTGTGTCGTGTGTGTTTGTGTGTTAAAGCAGACATGATACACACTTTTACAAAACATAACACCTGACAGCTTCAATGAGGGTGTATCACTCCCTCACTCACAAACAAACCTGCACTCTCCAGCAGCCACAAGCTCTGGGAATTAAATGACACACACACACACACACACACACACACACACACACACACACACACACACAGAAACACTCCAGGATCGGTCTCACTAACTTGGTAACCAAACATCTGATCTGATTCACCACTGGGGAGATGGAATCAGTCAATCCAAGCTTGAATACAAAAGTTCATGGTTTAATTAATCGCGGCTGCTTCAGATGTTTTTTCCTCCTTTGAGTATCGTCGTCGCAGCCGCTCGCTCTCTGCGTGCTCAGCTAACATAATACACATGTACAGCCTTGTTTTAAGCAGTCATCTTTCAAAGGCAATTGGCCCTATCGGCAAGCCGCCACATCCTATGCCACTCGGTAACAGCTTTCCCAGGCTTCTGATAGGCTGAGATGCCAGATGGCTAACGATGATGGATCGTTTATTTACTGAGCTGAAACAAGGTTGTGGAGAGATGTGGGGGGAAACTATTTCTCCAGACGCGGCTGTGACACTGTCCCCGCTTTTGTTTTGTTGCCTGTGTCCTTGCTTTTTTGATTTCTTTATGTGTCTGTTCCTTTTTTAATTCATTGCTCAGTAATTTTTTTTTTTTTCGTTGTTTGTTGGAGCCCTTCAGCGTGTTTGTGGCCTTCACACGTTCATTTTCCTTCTCCGCTTGTTTTCGTGGAGGCAGGAACCAGACAAATAAATGTAATCTTTGAAAAGTTTTCAGCATCGGATTAAAGTTTGACCTTTGACACCTGGTAATAAATTTGGGGTTTTATACTTGGTGAGGAATGACCTGTGTGTTTATGTGGCTTTTCCACAGACACCTTTTTTCTGTGTGAATGTATGAGTGACGGCATCAGTGCTTGTGTCTCCTTTTTCTTTAAGCCAGGTTTGACCCCCATTAGCACAGCCAGAGCGACATCTGACCCCAAAAACTCCCCCATGAACTTCCTGTTATCGTTGTCTATCTAATGAAGCGAGAGAGACCAACAGGTTAGAGGCATGCAGGTTTATTCAGAATGGCAAACAGTGATACAGAGACACTGGGAAGACTGCAGACTTCGAAAGTGTTACTTTTTATGTGGTCTTTTTGTTTGACTCGCTGTATGGAGGCATCTGTCCTTCAGTTTATCTTGTTATTGGTCCTTAATTGAAATCCAGGGACGGAGCACAACGTCCAACTAACGTGTTTCTTTTGTGTCTTAGATATTGAAAGAGAGAGAACAGAAGAAAGTCACATTAGATGCAAAGTTAAGGAAGAAAACAACTGAGTTTCTTCTTCAGTAATGTGACTTCATGTGTACGAGAAACCTGGCTCCTAAAAAGGTGCAGTGGGGTTGAAGAAAATTGATTTCCACAGCTAGATTTTAATGTCCAGTGAAATTAAACATAAGTAGCCGACACGCCTCAAGCTCAGTTCAGACCAAAGACGAGCAAGTAGTTTCCTGAAACAGGAAACAACTTGCACTGCACCGTTGACAGGAAGTGACCACCATGAGACGGTGTATCATCTCTAGTCAACAACTCTCTGTGCTTCTGATCTGTAACGTTGACAGGAAGTGACCACCATGAGAACAACATAATTGCTACATAGAAAACTTGTGCATAATGTTTTGGCATTAAGTTGTTCACAGAAGGAGGTGAAAGGTTTTTGTACTTGAAATGTCCCTGGTTGAACTCCTATGACTTTTCGAGCTTGACATGTGTTGTCACACCTGTTAGAGTGACTTGGCAGAACTGTCATCCCAATAACGACAGGGAAAAGGCACCAGACTATGTACCTGAGAGTGCATTTCTACAGGAAGTTGCTTCCTGACTCTTCAGTGAGAGATCACAGTCTTTACTCATGGCGTGAACGTGTCGATAGGCTTCATCTGTCCAGGAGTCGGCTGACCAGAATGGGGTCAGACCCAACTTGCTCCAGATGTAATCATGAGTCAACCTCAGTCATATGTTCTGGGCATGTCTCACATTAACTACCTTCTAGGTGGATATATTCAGTCCAGTTTTCATCTATATTCTGCAAAGATATTGATTTTAACCCTCTGACTTGTATCTTTGGTATTGCGACAGGCACAGGCAGTTATCGACAAATCAGGCAGAGCTTCTTCCACATTATTGGCTCAACGACTGATTCTTTTTTAGTTGGAAGAAGCTGCATCACCATCGCCCTATAAACACCGGGTGGAGGAGGCGATGACATACCTCAATCTGGAGCACCTTAAGCCCCCTTCAAGTCAGTTTAACTTCCTGTTTCATGCCCAGTTCAGACCAAAGATTCACAACGAGACAGAGCTCTGGTAAACAGCTGTTGATTTGTTCACAGTGTGGCTTCATCAGGGTGTTTCTCCTGACGTGATGACAGTGAGTTTACTGCGTCCCGTCATCCCAAAAGTGTCCCAGGAAAGGTCTCTGCTGGATGCTACCAGCCATCTCGTCACACAACGGTGAGATCACGGAGACCATTTGCCAAACAGTCGTTGTTTTCTTCTGGTACCTGTTTATTAATTTAAGTTTGAGGTCCTTAGTCTCCAACCTGCTTTTCAGCCTGCGCAAAACTGATGTGACATGACAGAAGAACATCATCCACTACCATCAGTTATGTCATCTGATTTGCCAATAAGCCGATGAGAGTCAACAAGGTGAATATCAGCGTATACCCATATTTAAGCTATGAATTGGTGCATCTCTATAAAAATGGCCTTCAACTCAAACGCTGTGATGTGGATGAAATAGCAACAGACATTTACAGTAAATAGTAACAGCACACAGCAGCAAAAGGAAACAGGAAGCAGGTGATGGAGAGAGAGAGAGAGAGAAAGAGAGAGAGAGAGTGCTGCTGTCCTGCTGCCGCCATGGTGGGGGGTAAAAAAAACACTTATTACCTCGCTCACACACACACACACACACACACACACCACACACACACACACACACACACTCAAAACACCAAAGGCCTCTGATGGTGACAAGACACCACTACAAATCTGCTTACAGTCTGCTGGGAGCAATATAAAAGCTCTAGCATGTCAAACCCTCACTCACACACTCACACACACACACACACACGCACACACACACCCTCGCCCGCTCACAGACACCAGTCTGTGGGATTTAATTGGGTCCTTTCAGTTTACCACTGAGTTGACGGCTCAAAGCAATTACAGACACAGACAGTCCCCGGCACGCTACTGAGGAGCGCTTGATTTTCAGACAGCCACACCTGAGGGGCACTTGTCATCTATAACCTCAACAGCAGAGGGGTGCTTGTTTTGTTGACAAGCACCACTGTTAAACACTTGTTTTACAAAACACTCACTGAGGGGGCGCTTGTTTTCTAACATAGCAGGTACACGTGAAAACCATTTGTTCTCCGTTGTTGTACAACCTCAGTGGGACAGTTTGTTTCGCTTAGACGAGCCGGTAAATGACTGCAGAGGGAAAAAAAGTATTCAGATGTCACTGCATTCAAAAATGGACTCAAGTTAAAGTGCATAAATATTATCAGCTAAACGGATTAAGTAAAAGAAACAGTGTTCATTAAGCTGAGGGAACTCTTTCAGAGTGTTACTTTACTATATTGGAAATATTGCTGTCTCATGCAGGCAGCATTTTCATTAGAAATGTTGCAGTTGGATAGTTTATAATAAATCAAAGTTTTTCGAGTCTGATTATAGTTAAATCTGCAGAGTATTAAGTGAGTGCAGCTCGCAGCTATATGCAGTAAAAAGTGCCATACCCTGACTGCACACTAGTGTTCCAGGAATACTCCAAATATGACGATATTCCAACTTTATACGGGTCATGTAAACAGCATATTCCACCTGGATATTACAAACTGGTGAATTTATACTTGTGCATCACGTCTCTGCAGAGCCTACACTGTTGTGAACATTTATACTTGTGTGGTGGTGTGTCTGTGTCACTCTGCAGTTACACCTCCAAAACAGTTGGCGATGGGGTTTCTGTTTAGTTACACACCTAAAACACACATTAAACACACATTAAACATGACTTAACATGACATTTCTGGGGAGGTGCACGTCAGGCTACAGTGTAGGTTATGGCGTTGATTCTGAATCCTACATAAAATGTGTGGGATATGCTCATAATCAGAACACTCACATCTGGAGCCTAGAATGCGGCTGGAAACACAGCAGTGACTCTAACAAACAAATGGTTTTGCATCTGCATCTGGCAACTCCTCCACCTCCTGATGACAACGTCAGCTCATATATTACATCACTTTAGAAATGATGGTATGAGTGATATGCAGCCTCTGAGACGTGCAAATGTAGCACTGTAGTGGTTTGCAGAAATGTACAATGCCATCTGTTTCTAGCAACTGGGCTGTTTCTGTATTTTTACGTGATGAACGGCATGTTAGGGCACATTCATCAGAGCATGCACAGCTGCATGTAAACAGGAATATTAGAGGAATATTATTTTCCATCAGCCATGTAAACAGCTCAGTAGGAGCTTATTTTGTGCATGTAAACATACTCACTGAAATATTGTGAAGCAGAAGTAGAAATATTCCAGAGAAGTAAAGTGACTAGAAGTGTACAGAACTTGATTTCTACTACAACTAATTTAGCGTCTGTGAAAGAGACAGTTCAGGTTTTTTGAATTGGGGTTGTATGATGTACTAAAGTTAATGTACACATGCTGCATCTTTAACCTCCTGGAAAATACAAGGTCGGGTGACAGTCGCTACTTTTGTGTCTTTCCTGTGCCAACTTTCAGAGGTGCAGAGGCCGGTTGTGTCTGAGGTTGCTCAGCGACCAAAACCAGCACCATATCATAACTTATTCACCTGAAATCCTGAGTGCAGTGGGACAGATGCAAAGCTCTGACAGCCCCACACTAAAATCATCAGCTTCTCCTCCATATTTATCACACACTGATATTGATAGAACAAGGTAAAGATATTTGTCAGCTGTGATTGGTTGGTCCTCGTCACATGACATGTGGTGCTCGCTGCTGTGGACCGAAAGTTGATCTCTGTTTATTGAAAGGCGCAGCTGTCATGCCCTGAAAGATAGGCACTCAGGAACGAATGCACGTCGCAGCAGCGTCCCTCTGGAGTTTGACCACGCCTGCCACGCTTTCACATTTAAAACAATGAATTTGAGGCCACAAAAAACACGGCTCCATACATCGCTCTCTTCAAAACCGGACGACAGAGGAGTATGTCCGTGCATTGTACAAAAAGTTTAGGCTGAAAAATGAACTTGTAAACAGCTTATCAGCCCTAAAACACGTACATTACTACAAGAGTCACTTACCTCTCCCACTGACAGCAGACAGCAAAGGGGGGAGTTAAGGCAGGAGACACGCCTTAATAGGTGGGGTAACCCCAAAGGTGAACGTAGGGGTATCAAACATTCCACATATTGACTATCGAGGCCTGAGTGTGTTAGTATTATAATACTAAATATTACAAATGTACATTTGACTTTGTTAAACAATACAATGATTGTTTATTGTTTGTATTGTTGTTTACGTTACTATTTTCAGACTAAAACATTACTTTGTTGCCAGCTAGCAAAAAACGTCACTAGTTATCTTAACAGCTGCATGTCTGTCATGTTTGTCATGTTGAAATGCAAAAAACACAACAGAATAAATAACGTTAGCTACTCAACATTAACTGGTGCTAACTACCTCCAACTGAAGGGGGAAAAGTACATTTTTAAAACTTACCATCGACTCCCATCTGTTTGGATATCTCTCGCCACAGTTGTCCTGTGGGCGTTTGTCGGCGCCCACTGCCATCATAACAGTTGACCAAAGGACGTCGGCCACTTCCGGGATTACGGCAGCCAATCAGCGTTGAGCTGCAAGCCACAGGACCCAGCGAAATACAGATCCAGATGGGATTTCTCATCTCAAGCAAGGAGCAAAATTTCGCTCTCGTTCTGTCGCTGTTGCTCAGAGCCTGAGCGTTTTTTCTGCCAAGTGAATATACGCTCAATCGCCTGTTTGCATTGACTTTGTATGTAAACTCGTCTCTAGTGAAAATGTTACTGCTGTATAATGGACACCGTTACATACTGTAGTGTGGGCTTGAACTGATATAGATTTTTTTTTTGGTGGCTAAAATACATTTTGTTGCTGACTCCCATCAACAGAAGCTCATTTCTTAGCTTTGTGTCATACCCCAGCCTGCTTCTCCAAACTGGGGGACTGCTGACTGACATCTACTGTACGTAACAGGCTCACCATGCATGAGCAGTCAACACAAGCCCACTTTAAAAAATCTTTACTGTCTCTTTAATATTTCTGTAATCAGGGTTTACTGGGAAGTAAAAATAGGAGCAGGTCATTTTTCATTCGGAGAGAAGTCTGTCAGTGGATCCCAGGGGTCGGTGTTGGAGGTGTGTTGTGCCTGAATTCCTGCTGACGTGTGAGTGCAATAACAAAAAAAAAAATGAAGACAGAAACTGCACTATTAAAGTGAAATATCACTGTGATCTTTGACCAGGTGGAACCCAGGGAGTGCTTGATGTATAGAATCTGTAGAAAAAAAGAGGCCACAGAAGTGCACTTGTTTTCTTACAGCACAGCCTTTGAGACGCTCTTAATTTTTAGACAGGGACAGCTGAGGGGTGATTGTTGTGCACAATCACCAGTGAGGGACGCTTGATTTATGTACACACGCCGCTGAGGGGCGCTTGTTTATTTATTTATTTTGTATCTGCAGTGCGTAGGCCGGCCCCTCTGATAAACACACACATCCGAGCAGGGCTTGATTTTTCAGCAGCCGCCGCTGAGAGGCACTTGTCGCCTGTAACCTCTGTACAGTGGGGGTGCTTGTTTTGTTGACAGGCACCACTCAGGAGCACTTGTTCTGTGGACAAGTACGGGGGGAGAGGCGCTTGTTTTTGGGATAGGTGCGCTTGTATACAATCATCAATGACAAGAGTGTGATTTTGGGAACAGGTGGCTCTGAACAGCTCTCTCTGCAAACAGGCTATTGTTCATGCAGCTGTCACAATGGTCTTGTTTTGTCTTTGAAGAGCAGCCACTTAAGATTTTACTTTCCCAAAAACTGTGAGAAATATCTGAGCTAAGCTGAGGTAACTTCAGTAATTGAAAAAAAAGGATGTGCAAGGAAGTGTTGCTGTTTTTTGGGTATGTTACAGCCGAGTTAAAATCAGGAAGCACACAAGCTGTCCTGGAAGGAAAAACAAAAGCTGTGAAACACACTGTCTGCAGAGTAATTAAAATAACTTCTACACGACAGCAGTCAGGAAGCCATCTGGAATCATAGATATATGTTTCTCTTTAATAGACAGCGCTTTGTTTAAAAGCTCCTGCATAGTAGATGTTAAAGGAAGGAAGAGTCATGCTGATACTGAACTCAGAACTCTGTGAACTAATTGTCACTTGGAAATAATTTCACAAAGGCTCACATGCCCTCAATTTAAGGTCTCAACATATATACATGCAACGATTCATAAATTATTATTTACAAAATCAAATTATTCCGCAGTGCAGCTGTGAACAGGACTGTGCTGTAGAAGTGTCAGCGAGGTTCAGCCAACCAAAGGCTCATTTCAGTCTGGAAATCAAAGAAAACTTGTATTTGCCAATATGGCTCTGTTCTTGGGCCTCTCTGCCCTTCCATGCGCCTACAAGGAAAGCCTAATGCACACTGGATTGTGCTGTTAATGTGCTAACTGGCTAACTAGCATCCACACAGTTTTCCTGTTTCCCATTTTGAATGACAAATACACAATACCGCCCTCTGCTGGTGCAGGCACAGAACGTAGACGCTTGTTGGCTGTTAGCTGTAGTCTTTACGATGTGTTCATGTGCAATTTTTTGGCCCGAGACAAAAGGCGATGTGCGGCAACAACAGTTGGCTTTCACTGACGCTAGTTCTCTGAAGTCCGTTTAGTGTGTCTGGAGCTTCTGAGTCAGATCACAGTCGGCAGATCAACAGCAGGGAGAAAAAGAAAACTGGAGTTGCTGGACGATGAGCTACAGGTCCTGACGGAAGTGGTGCAGAGGCGTTTCTCAAAACTTCAGAGAGCAGTTTAAAAGTGACAGATAGAAACTGCATTTGGATTTTTACATCTGTGGGTCAGTGATGTTTTCAAACGCACACCTTCAGACTGTAAAAGACGATGGGCGTAACACTTCTTATTAATTCACTTACCAACTCATTGAAGATGCGCCGTAGCTGCATGAGTATTAGCACTGATCTCTGTGAGTGACACTGTTTTGTAATGAGGCTCATTTGCATGGAAGGAGCCAATTTTGTGCCAAATGCAGATCACCTCATTTAAATATGTGCTAACGGCACAGATTGGGGTGCGTTCCACTCTTTGCGGGTGCTTTGAGAAATCACACAGTTTCCTCTTTTGTTTTATTTGTGCAGGTTTAGCGGGCGCACATGCGTGCAGTCCTTTGGTAAATTTGCCCCTCAGTTTGCAGTTTTTCTTGGCTGTGATCAAAGTTGGCACCTGCTGGGTGAGACCACAATGAACATGGGTGAAAAACACTTCTTCACAGCCCACTAATTGGAACCAGAGTTCAGATGTTAAATCCTGGAGGTGTTAAAGTGTTTGCTGTTTTTCAGCAGCGTGCATATTTCTCCTCGCAGCAGCGCGTTCAGAGCACAATTCTGAAGGAGGAAAAAAAATAGAAAGCACACATATGTAGATTTTGTCAAAATCATACCTGCTTATAACGAGACGCAATTCAAGTCATGTCGGTTTCCATGGCGATATTGACAGGCAGCCAGACAACCTCAAGTAGTGCATCCTCACAGGAGAGAGAAGGGTCGCCTCAGCAGCAGTGAAAATGACATTTTACTGCTACTACAATACGACTGAGATGAAAGTGTGTGTGTGTGTGTGTGTGTGTGTGTGTGTGTGTGTGTGTGTGTGTGTGTGTGTGAGAGAGAGAGAGAGCTGAGCTAAGGGAGAGGATTTGAAGACACAGATCATTTCACAGTCCTGACACACCATTAGGTTTGAGCAATCAGAGCACACACACACACACACACACACACACACATACGGCAACACTGGTCCAAAATAGAGACAGAGTGAGAGATACGGAGAGGGAGGGATGATTAGTTTACATACACAGATAGTGTGTGAGTGTGTGCGTGCGTCTTATACGAGCTGTTTCTAACTTCACTCCAATAAAAGGACGATAAATTCTGCAACACAAAACGTATGAAGATATCTGGGATGACGTATACGTCTGAAACTGTTGACACGTCTGCCATGATTCCCATCAGCATTTGTTTGAAAATTATATTTCATATTAAAAAAGAAACAATTATATAAATCGTCTTAAGATCCACCTTTTTGTAGCTTTTGTCTGTTTGGTGTCAACAAATGTAAAAGCTTCTGACAGAAGAGCTGTGAAGCCAAAGACCACGTATGACGTAGTTTGGCATCTTAAACACAACCTGCACTACATCAGTTCAAATGTGACTCTTTTGTTTTGTTTTGGGGTTTTTTTTGTTTGCTGTCAGGTGCATCAATACAAACGGTGCAGGCAGTGAGATTGCACCGGGCCCCTGGGGTGGAGGGGCCTGTTGAGACAGCGGCCCCTCGCAAGTGATTCAGATTGCCACCTTGGAAATACACCTGCTGGGGCCATTTGCTACATATGTTCTCAAAAAGACAAACCCATCTGTGTCATGCTCTTATTTTATTAAGTAGTCAGTAGCTAGCTAAAACAAAAGTATATCCTTTTTTCTGTCAGCTGTAATATCTATAAATATACCATAAAAAAAGTTTGATTAAATTATTCGATTACTTTTTTATATTTTTCTCAGATATGTAATGATGATTGTTCGTGGTAGTATGTATGTTAATGTTATCTATTCTCTAGTTTCTCTTTGTGTCACGACAATAAACACACACGAGAGCGCGCCCTGAGCAGCTGGGGTGCAGCACCCAGGAGGTGAACTGTCACCTCTTCAGCTACTGGTCAACGCTCCATATTTGGTCCTGCACAAACTTGATCCAGTGACCCTCCAGTTAGCAACCCAAGTCTGTGTGGACTGAGCTTCTGCCGCCACAAGTGCAGCCTGTTCTCATTCTGGACTCATGAAATGTCATCACTAGGTCACTGACTTCAGCAACAGACACTAACACCAAAAGTCACCTGAATGAATTACACTTTGGTGTTTATGTTTTCTCTGAAATGAACTGAATGATTCAAATGTGGGAAATCTAATTGAGCTTGTGATATGTAGCGTCTCCATAGTGACAAAAGTTTAAACATTTATATTTGTTTGCGTGATGCTAAATTACTTAGAACAACTCCCATGGATCAGCTCTAAAAAAAATAAATCTATATATGGTTTTAAATTTAGGTCTTCAAACTAGTGGAGAAAATAATCCAGATTTGACATACAATAAAATTACAATAAATAAATAAATAAATAAATGAATAAAAAACAAAAAATATATAAAATAGAAATAAGATGTAACTTCATGTTTTTAGCCTGTACTGTGATTTTTAAAAATAAACAATAAAATTAGTGATTAAGATTCAGAAAACTTTATTCATCCCCTGGGGGCAATTTGTAAGATTTTGGATACTGGTTTGTTGTTGTTAAAACGACGCCCTGACGGCAACAGAGAGAAACCGCCTGCAGGAACTTGTTGTCCAGAAGAAGCTAAAATAAGTGTTTCTGTTCTGCTGCGTCCGTCCTGTGAGCTCACAGCTGATTGTAATGATGCTATTTAGACTGTTTCTGTCTTTCACTGTGAGGCTGTGAAACCAGCAGACAAATGAAAAACACAGGAGGCTCTTAATAAAAGACTGACAGAAACAGCAGAGGATGACGCGACTGATGGAGACGAATTTAGTTTATGGAGGAGGTGAATTCTCTGTTGCCCTCGCTGCACAGTGTTTACATCAAATTTAAGATGTTCATCAAAAACAGGCACCTGGATATTTGTAAGAGGCGACGCTCTCACAGTTTCGTCATGTTTTGTTTTTTTGGCTGTCTCTGGTGTCTGCGTGATTCAGGAAGAGAAATTAGACATAGAAAATATGGATAAGAAAGTCAATGAAATAAGTATTACACAAAGAAAGGCTTTCTGTTATTGAGTGTGTCTCTGATGTAGGTATGAATGTATGGGAAAAGGTTTCACAGCCTATTATATGTATTCCCACATGAGCAGTGCTTTTGACCCGTGTTACAGTACAGTCAGAGTCACACTGTCATTTCTACTGGCTTCTCGCCGGCTCAAAAAACCTTTGTCCCAGAAATAATAGCTCTGTGGCACAGAGCGCCGAGGGGGCCACTGCAGCACAAAGACTTATTGACAGATCCGAGCGTGGGCTCGGCCCCTGAAATGAAAAACTTAATGTAAAAGGATTACTTCTAATGTTATTAATGAAGCGGAGAGTGGCCATGCATCAAGGAGAGGGCTCTTATGACTGTGTGTGTTTGACCTTGGGTTGAATGCTGGGAATAGTTTCATTTTGCTCCAAGCCTTCATAAGTTCACTGCCGGGCTCAATGGCACTTTGTCAGGATTCATGAACGCTGGTAGAAACACGCTGGTGGCCTTACAGCAACAATCATTACCTTCCACAGCCTGTTCAATCCCCAGTGGAGGTTTTGTATTCTGCTCACACACACACACACACACACACACATTTATTTTCAGCCAAAATAGAGAAGAATCTATGTGCACCATGAGCTCCCCCGATCTGTCACACTGCTCTTCAGCGGTTAAAGGTCTCTGTGCACCCTGTGTGGTCTGCACCTTAAACGCCCGGGCGTTCTTACCGAGCACTGTCCTCTGACTTCCTCTATACAGATGGTGGTAATCGAATTAAATAATTTATCAGCCTGGGTCAACAAAGTGGTCTCTCTTTCTCTCGCCGCAACAGAAGTGAATGGACTTTTACACACAGCTACACAATACACACAAACAAACACAATGAATGTGAATGCAGACAGAGCAAACAATGAATTTAGAAAGGGGAGAACACTGAGACAGAGGACAAAGAAATAATCTTTTAACCTTTAAATAACACCACCACCAGCCCAGCAACTAAAAGCAACGACTAACTGTTTATGTTGCACTTTGAATAATATTAAAAACCCAGCGAGGAACATTTTATCAATGATGTGCATATTTTACTGTACAGTCTTTCATGTTGCACCTGAGCAGCACTTTTATTGAGAACAAATTTAGATGAGAAAGAAACAGTCGAACAACAAAAGAAGAAAATATTAAAAATCATATGAACGAAAACTATAAAAAGGAAAAAAATCTAAATAAAAATAAGAATAAATTTATGAAATGTATGAAACACTACAGTTGTCATGAAAACGTTGTAATAGACACCAAATACAAGAAAATACAAAGTTGTATATGTTTTATTTTGAGTCTATAGTGAAAAGATGATAAAAAAATTATCATAATATTTTTTTTCAAATATGAAATAAAACAGAATTGACAAAAGTCTGTTTTCATTTTAAAGTTTGAAAAGAGATTCTGATGTTGTGTTCACACGCGTCACGTTATTCGTTACTCATACAAGTTTGAACGCTACAGTATTTTGTGTTGACTCGCTTCATATGTACAAATATCTCTCGTCATATGGGCGTGACCAGTACATCCTCGATGTCATATGGATATCAATGCTGATTGGCTATCGCAGCACGAATCGGTCACTGATGTTCCGCTTTTTCAGCTCTCGTGAATAAGCATGTGATGTGAAATGACGCTACTTGCTTCATTCGCACCACTTAATTCTCCTATTTTGCATCATTCGTGACACGCCCATCACGTCTTCTGGTGGGAATTTGCATCTAATCACGTTTCCATTGAGCTTACATGAGTATTTCTATTCATGACGGTTTTGAACAAGACATAAAAATGTTGGAAGACGTGATCCCTCACCATCTTCCCACCTGTGGATACATCCAGTCTGTTCTCATTCTGAACCTGTGAGATTTTGCTGCTTGGTCAGTGATTTCAGCGCCAGACAGCGACGCCAAAAGGGGTATGATTCACCGCCGGGTGACGTTGGATTGACCAACGTTCCACACAGCACATGAACAGCAGTCTGAAGTTTGTTTGATTTATCCAGCTCCCCTTCTCTCCGCCCTGTGTGGACGTCTGTGCTCTTTATATGATAGAAGCTGCTCAGAGCGTCAAAAAATGCTGCCGTCTCAGACCATTCTCATCCCAAACTTGCCAAATATTGTGCTTTGTCAGTGATTTCAGTGTCAGACAGCAATGCAAAAAGGGGCATCTTCTGTGGCAGTATGATACGCCGCCGGACGGCATCAGTTGATAACATCACCGGCAGTAATGTGATAGAAATAAAGGAAGTCGAATGAGAGGCGAAAGGTCTTCAAGAAACGCAAGCAAGTCCAGTTGCCTACGATACGATAAGTCTCTGTAGGTGGATGTGTCCAACAAACCCTGGACTTTCACCTGGGAGCCCGCTGTTTGCTTCTCGTGTCAATGTTGCTGCCTAAACATAACCACATGCACATGCGAGGTGTTTCACCAATATTGTAAGTGTATTTTGAAAAAGACTGTTCATCTGACGAACAGAAACTGTACATTTCCTGTGAAAATGGAAGCGTAATTTAAAATGACACAGTGCATGTAACAAGCATGACGCAGGAGGGTACCTAGCTTTTCATATTTAGATGTTAAGGTCCACTGGCAAAGCAAAGATATTGGATGAGTTGGGATGAGTACACGTCGGCCGTCGAGCAGGTTTCATACTGCCTCAGTGCATCGGTATCTGACGCCGTGGATCACTGACCAAACGTCAGTTTTTGACGAGCTGAGAGTGAGACTAAATTGGTCATGTTTAAGGTATAAAAATAAAATCAGGCTGCTGAATAAAAGTTTCCTCATATGAACTGAGTTTATCACTTTTTCTCAACAGCAGCCACACACTGAGGCTGGTAGCTACAAAACACTGGCAGATTGATTTCTCCTACATTTCCCAGGAGTCTCTTGAGGCAGAGAGCAACACCAGTGGAAGAACCAGCATGTCTTCCAACAAGATACACTATGTTTACTTTTCACTCTTATGAAACCATTTAAATGTTCATCTGTGACATGCTGAAGGCACAAACAGTCCTCTAGCACCCAAACTAACTCAGCGAGGTCAAGTACTTAGCGACATTTAGCTAAAAGCTAGCAAGCGATAGCAAAACAAGACTGTGGCCTAAAATAACAAGTGTATTGACTTCATGCTGGACGTTCTGTCTAATTTAAATTCAAAATTGTATTTGTATGAGAAACAAAGTTCTGCTTTTTGCTTACTTTTAGCTGCTATAAGTGTTTTGGATTGAGAGCTGAAGACGAGCTATCCGTGTTCCCACACATCACCATCTCTCAGAGTCTTTCTGTACATATTCAAATATTTTTGTGCTCAACCAGCTGTAGAGTCTCTCTCTGTCAGTTTTACCAGCCAACTGCCTCTGACTGCAGAACCTGAGGAAAGCTTAAGTAAGACAAACACTGCCATCCATCTATTTCCGCCCCACGCTGCTAACAGTCTTCACCCAACAGCTAGGAACTCTCTGTTCTCACGAGGGAGGTCTATTCATCTCACTCTCATTCACTTGCTCCCTCTCCCCGTGATATTTTTCACTCTTTTTCTCCACTTCTGTCTTCATGGCTCCTTTTTTTTCATCTTGACCTCTCAGCCAGTTAATCTCAGGTCATTAGACAGCCATTTGTCAATGCCCGGACACGGAGGAGTGGAAGGTCTGCCGGCCTCGCTCCCTCTCCACTTCAGATTCTTCACTCTCTCCTCTCCTGTCGCCTCTCCGCCGCTCTGCCGGCAGGCCTCAAGGCCCTGCGCTCACTTCTTCTCATCTTTCCCCTCTCTCGTTTTCCCCAAAGTGCTGATGGACAGAAAACTACAAGCTAGGCCTGAGGGAAGGCTGTGAGGCAGGCAGGAAGGGAGATGCAGGGAGAGAGGGAGACAGAGGTGGGTGGAAGGACTAAAAGATAAATGAAGGGACGGAGCGTGAGAGGCTGGGGTGAGGGAAACAGCGGAGAAGACCGACTGAGAGAGAAAGTCCAAAAAATATATGTAGAGGCAAGTTTGACAGAAAGACAGAATGTGGCAAAGGGAGAAAAGATGAGCAGAAAATAATGGAGAATGGTTTTGTAAAAGTTTGCTGCAGAGAGATTCGTCGTCTGCAGTGTATCTCATCCTGACTTTGCTGAGGGAGCACCACACGGCCAAAACTGTTTCAGTCACTTTGCTGTTGAGAGTGTTGACTACAAGATAATCTACGCACTTCTATACATGCCACTACATTAGTTATGATACTGTGTGGCCAGCCCAAGATAATCAATAGCTTGGATTAAAGAACTAAAATATAAACATTAAAGACGTTAAAACATTCAAGGACATACAAGATTCTTGGGCCGAGCTAAAAAAAAGACATCTGAGAGTGCAATTTAAAGATTTATTGTATAAAATAACCAATAAAGGACAGCTGTAAGGTGATTAAAACATCTTCAAATGTCTCTTAAATCCAGTTCACTCAGACCCTGGAGGCCGGAGTATTCAGGCCGAACGGATACTGGCTACTGCGCCTCAGGCTCTGGTGACTCGTCTCTGGAAGGTCGCCATGTGAATCGCACTGGCTCTGAGGTTTCACTGCCATGTTTCTCTGCCGTAGGCCTCTGCGTTGAGTCTCACTGCTTGCCTGCATCCCATACCGGTTGCTTGTCTGCTGATCACAGCCTGAGGATGGTCTCTGTCTGCTTCAGGGGCAGTAGGAAGAAACAGTTGCATGCACTAACAGAGACACAGCAATCTCGGGCATGCATGCGATTTAAGAATTAAACATGTGCATCACTGACAAAACAAAGCAAAACATTCTTCTGTCAACTGAGCTGGATGTTGGTGTATTGATCTTCATATCAAGAGTATTTTGGCCCAACTGTCCTTCCTGCAGCTGCAGCAGTAAATGGCAGAACCTTCCTGGACCAGGGACGACACGCCTAATAAATAAATAATGTGACATTTACACTTGGCTCTTCTAGTTGAGGGGCAGTCACTGCTGACCTTTCCTGTAAACTGAAGATGTAAATCTTTAAGGTCACAAATATGTATAGCCTAATATAAAGCCTCATGCAACCCGGTCCTCTACAAATAACACAACTAATTTGAAACAGCAAACAGTTGTCAAGTGTTGTCGAGCAGTGTGCTGGAACCAGTGAGGAGTAATGACAACAATGGCGAGAACTATGGGCAGGAAACACGATGCTATCGAGGCCATTCTGAATCGACATGTCTTCTCAATATCACCCGACATCACAGTTAATTTTAATTTTCCACTCCACCCTTAAAACTCACAAAACAGGTATGTCGACCCGCTCTAGCTCCTAAGTCAAATACTGTCACTTGCTCAATGACTTCTCACGTCAGAAACTCACGAAAAAGCTGTCCTGTCATGTCGGCATGATACAGCTGGTTGCTTTTATTGTTCAATGGCGTCCGGCGGTGTCAGGTGGAAATACGGCAGAAGAACAATGAATGTTAAGCCAGTGGCAGTCCGAGTAAGGCTGGTGGGAGGGGCGATGGAAGGAGGCCGGTGCTCACTTCCTGTAAAGTGCAGCACACACTGCCGCCATACACCGCGCGTCAAAACGCTCGCCTCCATTATATTCTATGAACAAACCCACACCGGCGCCGGCCGACACGCCGCGCCGCTCTGCTTCAGCCCACTGCTCTATTTCCAGCACGGTACATCTCGGCCACCGTAGTATCAACTCAAATGTTATTAAGTTTTTCAAATTTTTAATAAGACAATTATGATCAGAAACTCACCCGTGAAATCCAAGTTGTTGTTGCCTCAAAGTCTTTCCTCTTCTTCTTCCGTCACTAGCTGTTGGCAACTAGTGTAGGTACAGCCACCTAGCGGGCTGATGGTGCCGCTGCGCGCCGCTGCCAATGTGTGTTGGGGGGCAGCACTTGACGGCCACAGCGCCACGCCGGCGGCAGTGTGTGTTGCACTTTACATTGTAAAGCCAAACCTTGTTCTTTTTTTCCTAAACCTAACTTCCTGCGTGTGTTGGCAAAGGCAATATACGCCAATTTGTGATGTTGTACCGCCATAGTGCTTTTATTTTGAAAGAGACTGTATCAAACTGTACGATTCCGGTGAAAACAGAAGTGTATTTTGAAAGAAGACAATGCATGTAACAGACTGAAGTTGACACGGCGTCCCAGAACGTCAACAACCAACAAACACGTGGTTGGGTTTATGTAGAAACAACAGGGTTTGGCCAAGTATTGATTTTTATTTTAATTTATAATCTATCTATCTGTCTATCTATCTATCTGTCTATCTGTCTGTCTGTCTGTCTTTACCTTTGATTAAAGAGTTACATCCTTGAAATAATCCATTATTTTGCTCAGTCTGGATGAAAGAAAGCATTTTCCACACGCTCTTCTGACACTTGAAGGTGATTTGTCTTCGGGTTGTCACCTTAACCACAGACTGCTGAGTCAGTGTGCTCGAGGGAAACGCTGAGTCACTGTATATATTTAGTTTCACATGGCTCTGTTTTTCATGGTAAGAGCATTTCTAAATATTGCACCGAAGAAGTCTCCAAAGTGAGAGGTGGTTCTTGTTAAGCAGCAGCGTGGCCCAGATTTTACAGCAGGATGCAGCCTTGCTTGACAAGCTGTCATAATTCTGACCCTTGTACTCTTACTGTTTTAACCCCAGGTGAATTGTTACTACTCCTCTTACCTCTTAACTCACCAACACCCCCCCCCCCCCCCCCCCCCCCCCCCCCTCCAACTCTCCCTCCTTTTCTCCATCTACTCTTTCATCAATGTGTGTTCCCAACATTCACCCTCTGAATCCATTTCCCCTGAAATCTTCCTTACATGTGTCTCCCTGCTCCATTTGTTCCCTCCTCTTGTCTTCTTTCTGAGGACAGAGCAGTGTGTGTGTGTGTTTGAGGGAGTTTAATGTCCACCCAAGTAATAAATTCTGAAGCAGCCAACTAATAAATTATTCAATTAGAGGACCACCATTTGAGTTGGAAGACGAGAAGGAGAGAGGGACAGGTGATGGTGAACAAATTAAACTGAGGAAGAAAGGATTGAGAAAAAGAATAAGTACAGAGATAAAATATTGCACATTTTATTCATTTCAATCTTTCAAGGTCTCGTCCGGTTCTCGTTGATGAAACGCCTTTGTCCTCTGCTTGAGTTTGGATGATTAAATGTTAGTGGTATTGTTCTTGGTGCAGACAGAAAAAAGACAACATGGCTCATAACTTGAGGTTTGTCAGGCTGCTGTGTAGCCAGTGATAAGACCTGCAGTAACTCGTTAAAAATATACATGATGAGTTGTTATTATAAGACCTGCCCTGCCACATTGAGAAGCTTCAGTATCTCAGCTCGGCACAGAGCTGAGATACTGAAGCTACTGGAAGTTTTTGTTGTATTGTCTTTGCTGAACTTCTCTGTATCATGGCCTTGTAACTGTTGAATTTTTCCACAATGCAGAGCTGGATTGAAGGGCGATAAACAGTTTGACATAGTTGTTCGATCAGCTGTGTTGGGCAAATTAGTTTAATTTGAGACAGTCAAGAAAGACAGCTCTGAGCAAGACGCACATCTAGACATCTGTCTGAAGTCTGTTGGTTGGATCTAAGTCAAAGTCTTTCTTTGTGAAACCGGCCCCAGGTGTCTTTCTCCCCAGTCACACCCGCCAGTTCTTCCTGGAGACATTCCCCGGCCAGAGGGGATCTTTTTAATCCCGCCAGGTGTTTTGAGTCTGCCCCAGGGTCTCTCTCCACTTGTATGTCACGACAGTACGTCTCCCAGACACATCCAAGACACATCCTCTCAAACTGAAGGAGCACCCTTCATCTTTAACGTCTTTAATGCACGAGACCCTCAGACTCCTTCCAAACCTAAAGGGGGCATTTCAGCAGAGTGCTGTGTATGTTGTCCTGGAAGGTACGAACAAAACAGTGCGTTTTGTGCAAGCGGCAACTTGTGCCAAATACTGCAGTTCATCAAATGGCCACTTGAGGCTGGTGTCAAAACATTATTCCCCTCGGACCCTCATGTTAACAGCCTGGTACAAAACATGGTTTTGGTTTTGTAGCTAATTTCAACATTCATGATGTATGGGGATAATTTCTTTTTTATAACTCACCTGTTTACAATTTAGTAAGGTTTAAAGTTCGTCATATTTAACGGTGGGGCTGTGAGGCGTCGCAGCACTTTGTCAGAAGCCCATGACATCACTGTGATATACAGCATGACTATAAAGAAGTGACTTTACTTAACTGTAACTTCACAGTTTATATATACTGGACCAAATATACACAAGCAACACACCCAGGGTACCTTGGACGTCATATGTGGACGTGGAGAGTCCATGACCAAACGTGGACATGTGACGAGGTCACAGTGAGGATGAGTTGTATATTACTGTGGTTCAGCAGTGAAATAAATTTATTTACCTGCATGAATTTCACAATAAAATTCTGACTTTGGTTAGATATCACAGCCTGTGAGACAGGGACGCCGTCGGGGGTTTTGGGCCCCATGAAACTAATTTTTACTGGGCCCTATACACAGCTGGCTGGGAGGCCGCCGAAAATTTTTGATGGTATTTTACATAAAACTATGCATTTTGATGATATTCTTGACTATCATCCCCATATTTGTGAAAAAGAAAAATCTCTTCCTCCGATTCCACATTCCTCCCTGACAAACTTGAGGAGGATCCTGGACCTGGCTCTGTAGAGTGTACGTTAAAGGACTGACCCAAAAAATCTGAAGCGTCGAAGCCTCGTTCGCTGGAACGGGATTTGATTGTGAAAAATATATTATAGAATATTCTGCCTTTTTTTTTCCTCTCGTTTTTTGGGGGGACCTTGAACGCAACACCATTTCCGACAAGGAACTAGAAAGCCCGACATGCAATGAATGGAGACCTGTTATCCTGCTTGAACACAGACAACTAAATTCTTTCAATAATGTGACTCAAAATAATGATAAAATAGATTTTATTGATGAAAATAATATGCTGATGGTGGCATCTGTCTGCTTACACTGCAGTGCGCGCCCAGGGTTTAATTTTTAGTGTTAAATCAAAAGTTAAACACTACTTATTAGCAACCAGAAGTGTTTTTCATTTGTGAATATTTTTATCTTAATTCTAGGGTTGCTAGAAACGACCTTTTCACCATAATTTGTAAGTTATTAGTTAGTTTTTCGCTCAGCAAAAACAAAAAAAAAAGAAATGTTGTTTGCTTGCTCATCTCTAACCAAAATGATCACCTTCTTCTGAATATTAACTTTGACAAAGTTAATATTCCATAACTTTCCACCACATGAACCACTAACAAGCCCACCTTGCTTTTTGAAATACTGGGTGACACACCGTCCACCCTTTGCTTCTTTGTCCTCTCTTAGCTTCCTTTCTTTCTGTTTTTGGCTACCTGATTTTTGAGGCATATTGCCATCTCCGCCTCCTTACCCGCTGTCATTTACATATCGTTATTTCCTGGAAACACTCTGCAGTGTAGGTTGACAGACACTCACCTACGGGCCCTAAGAGGTTGATCCTTTGCTTCACATTCCTCTGCAAACCATCCTGGCACGTTCTGAGGTCACAGCACAACGACCATTTACCAATGTACTTATCATCCGTATACTGCAAAGAATCTGTCAAAATTTCACAAAATCCCTGAGACTTTACCTCTGTTCATACTATTTACAGGCAACACTCAGCTCAGATAATCTTGTTTACAGCACATTTAAGCTTTGAGGTATCTCACTGTGGAACCTCGGCAGGTAGAGTATTGGAAGAGTAAATTCTGGTACCTTTTGTAGAGTCTTGTTCATTGCTTTTTAACCTTCTAACCAGCCCCACAGGCGCCTCACGTAATAAGATTCTGCAGCCGTTCCCTCCTCTTCAATTTTTCATACTGAGCTAACAAAACCAGCCTGAGCTGCTTTTTGTATACATTTCTAGAAATTGCCATGAGATCACACAGCGCTGCTTAAGATCTCTCCAGCTGTGCGAGGTTTCTCCGGGTTATTTGTTCGGCATCTCCAAAGTGACGCAGGAGCTTCTGCATTGTGTATCGGGCTTTGGTTTCTTAGAAGGCTGCATTTCCCTGCACAGCGACGCCAAATACAGAAAGCCCTGCGCTCCACTTTGAAGTGTTGCATCAAGGACGTGAGGAAGAGGGGAAGGAGATGAGGAGGGAAAGGGGACAGACAGAGCGAAAAAGAAGGAGGGAGAGAGTGCAGGACGAGGAAGAGGAAGTTGAAGTGAGTGAGTGAAGAAGGTAAAACAGAGGTAGAATGGAAGAGAGATTGCACGGAGGGACGAGTTCAGGCAATCTGCGAGAGGTCACACCTCCATCTCTCCTCTCATCTCTCTGAAGACGGACACATGAGCTCAGAGATGGATGGAGAAGCATCAGTAAACGAGTGTGACAACTATCACGCTGCCTCCATGTTTCAGTGGCTCCAGAGTGACTCATCTGTCAGTTACAATCTGTGATGAAGTGTGTGTGTCTGATTGTGTGTTTGTGTACACATGGAAAGTGGTTGCTAGCGTACGTGCGAGGACATTGCTCAAAAGTGTGTCATCTCGGCGAGGAATAAAAATGCACACACAAACACACGGGCTGATGTATTGAGCCGTTATGAGTCCTTGGTCTGACGTGACGTCCGGCCTCAATTTTCACCCTCTAGCTTTGGTGTCCATCATTGCGATATCCTCTATTTGCGAGCGGGCGAGAGTGTGTTGGAGTTCAGGTGGCGGTGTTGTGGGATGTGTGTCTGTAATATTTGTGTGTCTGTCTGTGATGGCGGAGGTGGAATGAGGGCAGCGAGGAGGAGGAGGAGGGGACGGGGAGCTGACAGCAGCTTGACAGAGAAAAAAACACATCTGAAGGTGTGAGACGACTTAAAGGTTTTTCTGAAGCTCATAAGTCATTTTGAAGCACTCTGTGCGGCCGTGTGGACGCCTCATCTCATCCCTGTGACCATATTTCTGCCGCCATTTTGTGTCTCTTTGTGTAATCAGTGGATTTAATCTCAGCCACAACATGGAGCGTAGATAGTGTCTGTCGGGGCAAATTTGTTTGCGATATCAAAACGGTGTCCTTCAAGCTGCGACAGTAAATGGCAGAAGCATCCCAGAGCACAGACGACATGCCTAATAAATATCATGACGCTGAATTGATGCTCGAAAAAATACCCATTCCTTTTGGTCGTGTCTTCAAGGACCCTCCAGCAGGGTGGATGCTTGTCAAATCATTGAAAGAGAGCGGTCTGTTTCACCAGGGCGCCAAACTGCTGAGGAAAAATGTAACTTTTCAGAGTTCGCTATCTTCTGTATTGAATTTGTTCCAACATTATGAAGGATGTTTCCTGCTCAAGCTCTGTTTTAAATACATGTACAGTTACGACATTAAGTAGCATGACGTGTCTTATTGATGATACTCACCACAGCATCTCAATCCTTACCCAAGTCATGCTGTTCTCATGCACTTTTTTTTTTTTTACTTTTCCAAAATTCGTCAGTATTCCACATAATTGTGAGCCAGTAATTCCAGTGTCACCCACGTGTTTGGGGAGACTGTGATCACATGACCAGTGCAGTGATGGGAGCAAAGAAGGAAGCAGCTGGGATGGTTGGAGGGAGGCGGTTGGGTCAAACAACCCAGGACTTTCCCAAGGACACTGGTGAACTCTGAGTGAACTTGGAGTCATTTAAAGGTACTTCGTCACCTGTTGCTTTTCCTCAACCTTACTACAGTAACTCAACTGAGCCCAACCTTCTTAACATCTTAACAACAATGAGAGTTGTGTGCAAGAATCCATCATTGTATCTCATCTAGTGTGTCATAGTATAGGCCTGTCACGATGACAAATTTTGCTGGGCAATTAATTGCGTCAGAAATTATAGCAATAAGCGATAATACTGTGTAATTTGCTTAAATCCATTCTTATTATTGTTGTAATTTTGCTGTTTTTAGACTTATATAACGATAATAAAGGCATATTGATGCATGTTCACCCTTTTAAAGAGAAATAAACATTTATTTAACAAGAATATTTAGGAATGCAAAAAGAAAATTTAAATATCCGAAATAACGTAAAAATATCAAAATAAATACAAAAACTAGCCTGTCAGTCTCTCTCTCTCAGGTGTGCAGTTAAGTTGGTCGTACTCACCCTTTTTGTTGAGATGGTTTTAGAACAAACCCGTCACACCAGCTCGTCCAAATTACTGGGCTCCCCTTTGTCATTTGGTTTAAATTCAAAACACTCCCACACAGGGGCCGTGGTGTTTGGTTTAGGAACAAGTTCCCTGTCTTTCTCTTACGCTCAACTCTCTGTTTTCTTCTCCGCCTCGTCTCCCCCTCACGAAGATCGCACTGTGTGTGTGTGTGTGTGTGTGTGTGTGTGTGTGGCCCATAGCCCCGCCTCCCCCACAGAGACAAAGACACTCGATGACAAGAGCTTTCCCTCCGTTCATGACGCTAATGAACCAACTCACCTGGCTGCCAGACGATGCACGGCACTGAATGCTCTTGTCGTCCAGTCTCTGGTGGAGAGAGACAAGGAAAACAAACACGCATGAATGTGGCAATTAATCGCGGCCGGAAAAGTTACCGTCTCCCTTTAAATTTACCGTGCAATTTAGCGATCACATATAGCGACAGGCCTATCATAGCAGACAACCAACACCACATCTGGGACGCCTCAGTGGTTAAAACAGGCTTAAGAGACTTTGATATTTTGTTGTACAACATATAATACGCTCATAAAATTCAAAGCCTTTATGTGTCTTAATAAAAGATGGTTGCTAATGAGTGGCTAAATGAGACACACAGCGTCATTATGCCAAACCACACCAAACCAACTTTACAGCCACAGGGATTATTTTTTTGCAATAATTCAAAGTCAAAAAATACAAAAAATCCCATTGGCTTTTTGTCGAGGGTGACACTGACTTCTGCAGAGGCCAGGCATCCATTGTGCTTCTTAGATTATTCACCAGTTTTCTCTTTTAAACATTGATCTTAGTGACAATTGTTGTTCAACTGCATCACGAGACCAAAATATCAAACGTGTGATATGAACAAGCTCAGAAGTACAGGGGACAAACCAACCATCTTCCAGTGTAGCGTCACATGGCTCCATAATGACCCTGCTGATTTGCAGATTCTAAAAACATGTCTGGTGCCTTATATTTTGGACACCGGAGTCTCCCTGTTGACTCGACTTTGCTGTAAGTAATAATAGACGAGTCAAGTCAACTGGAGGGAAAAACAGTGCTTGTGTTTGGTGTGAAAGATTCAGCGAAGTTTGAAGACCATCTCCGACCTCGCCCCCAAACACATCAATTTATTAATGTATCAGGAGGAACCACCTACATCCTGTGGAACGCTCTCATAAACCTGGTCAACGCATGTCCAACACTGAGCTTAACTACTACTGCAAAACAGCAGTCGGTGCCAGAACATGAGCAGGAAAGAAACCCGCCGTGCTGCATGCTGATCTCTGCCTCGCTCTGCTCCTCGCCACCTCCTTACTTGACTGCGGCAGCGTTGTGCACGGACATGAAAGCGTACGCCTGCACACCTGCCACATTTCCATTGTAAGAGGGTGTTAAATCAATGCAAGCAGACAGAGCTCGTCGAATTTAGAAAGCGAGGCTGAGCTCAGGATACGGTTTGACTCGCAGAAAATGTGTGTGTGTGTGTGTGTGTGTGTGTGTTAGAGTGAGATCTGACTGGGGAATACTCGCAGTTTGTATTGAGCTCATATCTTTCAGTCACTCCTTTATGAAGCAAAACTGATGCAACGATATACCACCCTACACAGCCGGGTATTGTTACGCATGATCAAAAGCCTGCCCCTCTCTCTTTCTCTTAACTACCCCTTTCTTTTCCTCCTCCTCCTCCTCCTCCTCCTCATCCCTCCAACTCTCCTCTCATTCTTCTTCTCTCACGTTGATTCACTTTATCCCTTTCACTTTTCCCTCTCACACCCTCTCTTTCTCAAACCCTCCCACTGCCCCCACCTCCCCGAGTGATGGTAATCTCCCTGTAGTATCGTATTGTCAGACTTTGATCAGAAGCCAGTCGCTCTCATTCACTCTGCTTCTCTCAGACCTCTGCGCTTTTGCTAATACTCTGTAGACTTAATGAGTACTATGGGCCCCGTTTGACAGACTGCTACACGCACATTTTACAGACTCGCCACCCTCTCACACATTCATGGGCAACATGATTGCTCACACAGCATGGAGAAGGTGATGCAAGATAAAATGCTGACTTTACTTTCAAAGAGAATGAGGCAATAATTAGCGCTCGCTTGCAGCGCTAATGAAAGATGATGTAGCCGAGCATCATCGCTGTCCTCCAGAAACCTCGTCTCATTGCTGTAACACAGCGTCCTGACTTGTGTCTATCTACATAGGTGCTCACAGGATTAGCTGGCAGAACATTGGAAATCATAACAGACAGGAGAAACCCTGCGCAGGCTTTGATTGTCACATATATACACAGTCATGTTTGTCCTGTCCTGACTTTATTCCACAGGTGTCTGGGGGTTTCAAGAAATTGCAAAGTAATACAATTCTCCGTGAGGCTATTTGTGCATCGGTGGGAGGTCATGAATTCACATCCGAACTGGCATGTCAGTATCAAGTGTTTCTGCTATACCACAAAAAAAAAATGTGAGGATTTTTGACTCCAGACTAAAAGCTCATTAAAATGCTCAGGCACAGACTCGCTGGAAGAAAATCTATTTGGAAAAACCTTTGATAAATATCCTTGAGTAAGTGAGGTTAAGGGATAATTATATTCTCTGACTGTCTTTAAAAATCACCGCCTGGAGTGAATTTCTTGTCAAAAACAAGATGTAAATTGTCTGTTGATATTTGCAAACCTAAGACAAGGAGCCAACCAGTGTAATGCAGTTATAGGGCTGTTGTACAGGAGGATATCTAAAGACTTCTGCCATGATTTGACAAATTCCTTTGTGACTTAAACCCTTAAGTCTGCACAGAGTCTGAGCATCAAGAACCTCTCTTGTGCTTTCACAGCTGCTGTTCCACATCTGTCCACTGAGTGTCCTCATTTTGTCCCACCTCAGCCACCACCTGACCAGCTGACTCTCCTGTCCCTCATTCCCTCATCAGGCCCAGCTCATATATATATATAGATATATGTACCTGCTTGCCGTCTCACTTCAGGATGTCTTTGTGGTTAGCATGCTGTCCTTTCCTCTGCCTGTCTGCCCAGTTTGACCTTTATTGCTTCTTCTGAGACTTCAGCCGAACCTTATCAAAATAGTTGTTGGTTTGATTTGGACAGTCTCGACAGGATAGCGGCCTCCAAGTGTTTAATCACCCTTTCTTGAGAGTATTGGAGCCTCGATCCACATTTTGAGAATGAATAAGAATAAAAATGCATCACGCTGGTCCAACAGATGCCCCATTACATAGAAAACCACCAAATGTGATAGAGAAATGTCGTTCTGTTTCTGCCTTATTCTTAGCCCCCCATCATACTGACTTCTGGCGCTGGACTGGGACTGGTGTTTCCAATGGTAACGACACTAATGCTATGCTAATCCTCCTTCCTGGAGTGACTTGGAAGTAGAGCACACCACCTGTTACACCTTCGACGGTACAACAATGCAACCTTGGCACCTTTGACAGCCACATCAAAGCACTGGTTGTTTTCATTTTTAAGCACATTAGCTGTTAGCTCGCCATGCTCCAATAGCATATCATTAAATTGAACAGAACCTGAGTTAGCTCACGGTAAACATCTACTGATTTCTTATGACTCGTAAACAGGTAGTAACACATTGGGCGAACATTTAAAATGAAAGTGAATAAACGTGATGCAGTTCACAGACTTTTATAACTGCTGATTTGGTTCTTGATTCTTAATTCTTAATTTGGTAACCATTAACAGGCCAAGGCCCATCTGAATGCTGGTCGCCATTTTATCTGGCTGCCCTGTCTCAGCAGGAATAGGCCTGCATTAACCGTGCCCAGTCGCACCCAGATTCGGCAACATTTAAAAGGCCAGAACTAGTGTTGGTGTAACTTTGCCGGAATAGACTGACGCTTAATCCCGATTTGGTGTTGGGTCACTTATTCATCCGCCTGCCATTCATCAGCCAGAACAGGCCGTATCTTGAAGACCTACATCTTGGCCAGATTTGGTAAAATTAAACCGGCCAAAGCTGGTTCACATTTGGCACCATGAAGCCGGAACACATCGAGTCAGCTGAAATTGGGCCTATAGCGACCTGGGATGATGCTGAATTCATTTAGTCGTGAAGTAAATTAAGACGAAATAAATTAGACTTTCATTTTATATGATATGAAGGAGAAACAGTAAATCAGTGACACATCGTCAGCCTCGATCACTAAGCACATCATTTAAAACATGCATGAGTTTATTTACTAACAGGCAATTTTCTAATTAAGGTTGAGAATGCAGTGAGACAGGGAAACGTCTGATCATGTCGAGTCATGAGCTAGTTATTCTTGGTCTCATTCTCTTCCACAAATTCTGATTTAGTACTTCTCTGCTCTCAAAACTATTTTGATTGCCTTATTCCTTGTGTCATTCCAAGCACACGGAAACGTGTTTGCACTAGAGCAGGGGTGCAGGAATACACGGGACAAATCACATCCTGTATTGATTCAGTGAGGAACAGTGCATTTTACTTTCAATACAGGACAACTCAGTACTGTACAGGACGGATGGGAACCTCCTCCTCTCTGTTAGTAGACAATAAAACTGTTGGTTACAGAAACCATCCTTTTTGTTCTGGCTGCATCTTCAACGCTGCTGTTGAAGCAACAAAGTTATTTTAGTCTAGTTGTTTGTAATGTTGATGACATGTACAGCACGACAGGTACCAGAACTCTACAAGGCCATTTTAGAACATGCTAATTTAATGATATTTTATATCTCATAAACAAATAAAGCAGTATTTGTTAAATTAAAGGCAAATTACTTTAGAAAATATCAGCCATTGGTGGTTAGCCACCAAGATTATCCTCTGGGACGAACCATAGACAGTCAGTACTTTGTGCTACGTTTAGAAGGTGCACCCATAATCATTTCTACAATATCTGAGTTTATATGTAACCAAACGTTCCTTTTTTTCTTAGACATACTATATCTGGACACAGCAGATGCAACCCCTGGGTCTTCCTCCCAAGTGGTCACGTATCGTCACTTTATCAGCTGCCTTTCACCTCTACACATTATGCACGAGGTAGACTCACAAGTCAGTCTTTGGACGCTTTGCTTAACTACAGACTGATGTCTTTCTCCCTGATTTTGTGTTTAGATGGACGGATACAATTTCAGAGTTTAAAAAAAACTCCCTACGTTGCAGAACCAATAGTAAATTGACTCTACATTGATACGAGAGGCAAACACTGGGGTCCCTGGTGACAGTTCAGGGTTTGTTGGACCCTTGAACCATCTCACCCACCCCTCAATGTGGGGAGACTTTTCAGCTGCTTAAATTACATTGTTACAGCATTTCACTCTCACGCCATCCAGCGTTGTTTCACACCGCCACTACAGGTGCCGTCCTGCCAACTGGCAGCTTATCACACCACCACGGAAGTTGGCTTTTTGCGTCAGGTGTCAACACTGAAATCCTTGACAGAGTGACGGTATTTGACGACTTTGGGATGAAAATGGGCTGAAACTGACACGTCATCCTGGAACATCAACAGACATATTTACTGTAGGCCTGATATTTGACATGGTGGGATGAGAAGGTGTTGGTCTGGACACGTGCCTGCGTATGAGTTGCACTTAAGCAAAGCCCAAATGCTCAAGCACACTGCTCAGCTGTGCATGAGATGTTTGTTCTGTCCTGTTTTAAATCTTCATGATTTTGTGAAAGAGCATGTGTTTGTGAAGTAGTGAGCGTACAACTGGTTAAATGAGTCTTGGATTATACTGCAGGAGTTGTGGGAGTTTGTAAACAGATGTTTTGATATAGTTTTGCTGTTGTTAAATTTGGACCCCGCTGACTTCAAATTACAAAGATTGTCTGCATTTTTATAATTCTCTGCTCACTGCAGAGACACACAGGAAAAACAACTTTTTCCTCATGAATTCAGCGTAACATCCAGCTGCCTTTAAGAAATGATGTGTGTGTGATCCAATATTATAATGTGATGTATGTTTGTGTTTGAAATATTGTGTGTTGAAGTAAATCATCATATTTCAATTATCCCTGCGCGCGGGGTTCACTCTGTGCTCCATCAGTACGACTCAGACCCCAAACTATTACTTTTCATCAATCTATCCCTGAGTGTGTAAATGTGTATTGATTTGCCAGAGGTGGTTTCGGCACTGAATGCTGTTCTCTTCCTCTCTCTCTCACACACACACACACACACACACACACACACACACACACGCTAAATACTGGATTTCCAGCTGTGATTTGTACAGGATTTGAGACCACCAACCCTCTTTTTCCCTTTTGGGGTTTCTTGAAGAAAATTGGGTTTCTTTCTTTCTTTGTTTCCTGCTTCTTTCCTCCGTTCTTCTATTTTTTGTGTCTCTTTTCAGTGAATGAAGTCAATCAGAGCTGACAATGAACAGACCAGACAAACAAAACCCTGAGCTGGTGTTTGTTTTCTCTAGTTAGATTCCATCTAACCAGTTTCTTACTCTGAGACAGAGAAGCTCCCCTCTGTGCCGACTCCAGAATGACTCACATTCTCATTGTGTGTGTGTGGCATAGAAATAACACTCCAAAGCGCAGTAAATTACATTAGCAATCCTCTCTCTCTTCCTCTTTCATTTCTTTTCATCAATAAAAAGAAAAATTAGAGAAAGTAGGTGAATTCAACGCTGTATGTTTCCAGTCCTTCTCGACACCCCGCTTGTGAATTTTAAGTGAGTTGTTTTTCACTTCAGTCCACGTGATTTATGGTGTATTTGTGAGCCTGTGTGCTGCCAGCTCTACGTCACGCTCAGCCTCCGACAGCAGCTGCTCTTCAACAACAACCAGCAGACAGGTCCTTTAACAACAGCAGGAATGAGGCCAATATTACTGTGTTTATATAGAAGGAAAGCAAAGCTCATAATTAGGGCTGTGACAGGAAATACATTGTGTTCTTAAAAGGTGAAATAAATGTGGGTGTATTTTAATATTTTGCGATATGTCCACCAACAGCTCAAAGTTCACTCATTAACATCTTATTTGTTTAACATGTGCACAGACAGAAACATAAAATGTCAATTTGTGGTTTTAAAGGAAGTTACACGCTGGAAATAACAGTTAATGCGACTGAGCCTCCTGCCTAAATGTTGAACCATTCCTTTAATACATTAATGGACAGACTAACTGTTGCACCAGGCTCATGGTGCCTTCATGTCTGTGTGCACTGAAAGATGAGCCGGACTTTTTTGAACTGGGGTTGTAAGAGGCGCCAGTATTTTCATGCAGTTTTCAAGCTGCTACTTTTCTGTAAACAACATCTTCTTCTTTGTTTGTTTTTGGACATGGCAGTGCTGTTCTATTTGACAAGATGTGTAACAGCGCCCCCTGTCCTGCAACAGTGAGAACACAGACAGACAGAATATCTCGTCACTGGCGGGGAAGCATTCTGGGGCGCCGTCAGCCTCCATTAGGTGGAGTTGTGTTGCTACCTCCTCTCCCCTTGGATCTCTGCAAGTGATGTGAGGACTCTAAAACTTCACCTGAGCCTCCCTCGGCATACAGGTGAGTAGATAATGGCTGAATTTTCATTTCTGGGTGCACTATCCCTTTAAGATCAATCCGAGCGTCAACAGGATCAATATCAAAAAGTGGACTCATGTTTCTCTTTGATACTGCACATATTTGTGTTTCAAGTGTAAAACTGGGGGTGGGCGCCTTCCGTTGGAGGTGTCACCGGCACGTCCAACTCATTGGAGGCCCAGCAGCTTGACTCTGGGCAGACCCAGAACTGATGGAGGGATTATATATCTCGTCCGGCCTGGGAACACCTTGGGATCTTCCAGGAGGAGCTGGAAAGCGTTGCTTGGGAGAGGAGTGTCTGAAGTTAGCTGCTAGCTAACCGTAGCTAACTTGTTTGTCCATTGTTTGGTCTGTGACGTAACAGGTCAACAGGAAAAAGGTCCAATACTAACAAGCTGAAAGGGGTCATATCTCCACCTATCGTAGAGGAGTCGCACATACTTGGCTCAATAAATGGATTCTCCTCCTGTGCTTGTATACTGGGACAAGGACAGTAGGCCAGTTAAAATGGCCCAGTGCAGCTGTTGTTTCACTTAACTGTGCATGTAGACGCTCTGACTGTTTCTCTCAATGGCTTTGAAGAAAGCAAAATAACAACTTCAGTTCCTCATTCAAAGTCACTGTAAAGCAGTGACATTGCAGTAAATATAGCGCACCCTCCACAGCAGTACATCGCAGACTGACTGTGGAAACGGACCTCACTGGTACCTGACTTCAAAAGATCTGAACTGCCTCCTCAAGTCTTACGGCTCAAAATAACAACAAGGTCAAATTGAAGCACTTTCATTTCTTAGAGACATGTATTTGCCTCAGTTTGTGTCCTCTACAGCGTGCGTATGTTGACACTGTGTGCACGTGTGCCACAGACATATTTTATTTTATATTACATCTAAATGCAAACAGCTCACCACACACACTGCTTCTGGGACAAACCCGCCTCCCCAGTGATCTACTGTCCCCACAGCCCGACACAATTTAGCACAAAACCTTTATTGCCTCCTTGTTTCCTTGTTTCCTCACTCTGCCTCCCACCACTCACCTTTCAGTTCCTGTTTGCCTTTTGTGTCCTTCAAACTTGTCATTCGCCATCATTGTCAAAGTCACATTAGTATCACGTGCCTCCTGTGCTCTGCAGCCATATATGCACATCCTCCCGCTTTTATGAAACAGAGTCCGGTGGGAGTGTTTCAGCACAACCGTCATCCACAGTCGAAGGCTGATTTCCGTCAGCACACAGTCTCAGTGCTTTGCTTGTTCACACACACCAACATCATTACAAAGAGGCACTACAGCAGCCTTTCAGATTTAGCTTCGCCGCTGATAAAATGTTGAGAGAGAATTGTTTGTGTCGTGGTCACTTTCTAAAGGTGACTCAGATATTTCCAACTGTGCCAGACTGAGACTCTCGTGGACGGATAATGCAGCATAAACTGATGTCCTCTCTCAGCTGAGATGGAGAAGCTGAAAGGTTTTTACAATGACAGACGGGGTTGAACTTATTTCTCCTTTCAAACCGTCCTTGAGTGAGACACAGAGTGAATCCAGACCCGTCAGTCTGAGTTACTCCTGATGAGCTGTCAGTAGGATGGTAAGTTGGAATATAAAAAAAATATTTTTAGCCAAACTCCACACTAATCGTTCATGTCATGATTGTAGTGATCTAAAAATCAAGCTCAGTTCAAACCAAAGATTTGAGACAAAATCATTTTAGAACGATGCAGAGAAAGTTTGCAGAGGTGCGACTTATGTTTAGAACATAAAGCACCTGTTTCGACAACCAGTCAGCTTGTAGCAGAGTCCGCTGGCCAAAGTCAGTTACAAACTGCCAGCAGATGGCGTGTTCGCTTCTTGGGTTGCAGCTGAGCCCAAGTCTGTCTCATTTACATCCCTGCAGCTGCTGACACGTATGTTGGTCTCCGTCCTCACGGTGTGACGTGCCAGACAGTGGGTTGCTGCTGCTCCTGCTCCCTGTATGTGCACACGTCACACACATACACTAAATAATACAGAGAATTTTTAGCATGTATAAAGCCGCATATTTTCACATCTAACTGGGTTAACGGTTTGTTTTCAACCAAACCAGAGTTGGCGTTTGTTGGTACAGTGGAGAGGCAAACCAAGACGGCTTTGGTGAGTTTTATTTTGTCAGTTGTCAATCTTGAAAACTGTTTGGTTGTTTTACAATCATAAAATAAATATTTATTTAAAAGGGGTCTAGTAGGTTTGACAGAAGTGATTTTGGGCTGTTTCTGGTTCAACAGAAAGGATACTGATCTTTAACAGAAGGCTCTATCTCTGTAGGGATCCTCTCCACAGTGTTGTCAGTTACTGTTAGTAAAAATCTGAGCCAGTCAGCAGCAAAGCAAACAGTTTTAGTGGATGTAAATTGACGGTGCACAATTCCCCAGAGTGGTTACATTGCAGCTTGTTTGGCAGCTGCTGGCTGCAGCCCTTTTGATTAATACTGAACCAATTTCCAAAACCAAATTAGTCACATTAACATCAAACCATACGGAAAAGGATCAAGGTTGAAAAAATACCAGACAGACTGTGGATACTGGGTTTGTATAACAAATCAGAAATTTTGCTCAGGTTCGGTTTGGATTCAGCCCACTTGTTGTGCTATGGCCTATTCAAGTGCTCAAATTAAGTTACAACACCTGAATGTTTTGTTTCAGTCGGCTTTGAATCATGGCCATTTTTAATGGATTTTATGGGTGAGGGGAGTCATTTGTTAAAAAAGAACCTAATTCAATAGAAGTTTATTTATCCTGAAGGAAATTCTAGTGCCAGAGAATGCTTCAATTACAGTGACACAAAATACAGTAACAACATTTAACATTCACAAACCAGTAAACCAGTGAGGTCACACTCTGGGCCCAGCTAATAACTCCTGTAGATAACCCTCTTCTCCTCTGTTCATTCATATCATCACCTAAAATACACTGCTTCATTTGTAGCTGGTTATTTACATGTGGCCCACGTTTAAATGTGAGTAAACGCTTGTTATTCAGAGCCACGTTTCAGAACTACAGGCAGCGAGTGTTTAACTCTGAAAATATAGGTTTTCAATAAACTAAATAGAAATCCTACTGTGTGAGAACTTAAAACATATATTTGCATAAAACATTTTCTTTAATTCAATAAGAGAGAGAGAGGCATGTTTCCACTCACACACTCACACACACACACACAGCGAGCCTTCAGCTGCTGGCTGTCAGCTGAGTTAGAGGAAAAGTTAAAGACTGTTGGCATTAAACACAGCTTGTCCTTTGGTACTTACGCACAAACACACACACACACACACACAGAAACAGCATCTGGTTGGAAGCTGTCGTGTGACATCAGGGTGAAGAGTTTAGCAACAGTCCTCTGGTCTTCTGACACAAAGGAACTAACAATACACACTGATGACTGCACACACACACACACACACACACATTCAAACTGACAGACGTAATCACAGCCACTCGAACACACACACACACATTCACACAAACACTGATCTCTGATTCATGAGAGATCTGCTGGCAGGTCTCGAGCTGAACAAGTAAGGCGACTGCCGCCACCGGCATCCTAAACAGCCACACACACTTTGTATACTCCGCTCAGACTAACTTGTGCACGCAATGAAGTCTGTTAGGTGTCAGTCAGAGGTGCCTTAGGAGACGCCTGCACACACACACACACACACACACACACACACTGACAGAGATTGATTGGATGAGAGGAGGAAGGGTGTAAGTGTGTGTGACATTAGAGATCACCTAGGAGATGGTGAGACCACACACACACACACACACACACACACACACACACACACAGATCGACACAAACCAGAGCAGAGCTGTGCCAAGGCAAATGAACCCATCTGAAATGCAATTCCCATGGTCTTATAAACACACACACATACACACACACACACACACAAACAGGCCAGCTGAGCAGTCCCTGTTTTCTCATTACTGCAGATGGATAGATAGATATATCGGGGGGGGGACGACAAGAGGATAAAAGGAAGGAAGGGACAGAGGAAAGAATTGGATAAGGAGGGAGGAAAGGGAGGAATGAAGGCAGCGACAGAAGAGTGGAGAGGCCGGCTGGGATCTGCAGATGATAGAGAGAGGGAGGGATGAGAAGATGATGTGAGATTGTGTTGAGAGCTATATTAGACAGAGCAGGGTGGCTGGCTATATGGCAGGGGAAATTGGTGTGTGTGTGTGTGTGTGTGTGTGTGTGTGTGTGTGTGTGTGTGTGTGTCGCTCTGGTGGTGGAAATTGGTGTCGGCAGGACCCCAAATGTCTGTTTTCCTGCCTGACAGAAGATAAGAGGGGAAAAAATATATAAACAAGGTTGCAGGATCGCAGGAGAGAAGATGGAGAGACTGAGAGAGGAGAGGAAGGTAAACAGGAGGAAGAGGAGGAGGAGAGTGGACGAGTGGAAGTGAATGAAATGAGGATGCCAAAGGGGAGAGGGAGAAGAGGTGCAGAGAGTTTGGGTTTCCATTCAAATGTAGCAGAAATTTCGACCGAATTTTAAGTAAATCGGCGACAGAAAACTGCTGTGTGAACATTGGGCGGTGGTTCAGTCGGTGGCGTTAATTCTCCAGTCAGGTGCCACTGCAGCAGAGAGGGCGATGAGATGGTGTAATTGAAATAGTACCAGGCAAACCTCAGGGAAAAAAGGAGATATAATAACAGAGAGCACACTGGACAATGGAAATCTGTGGCAATGATGATAATCATCCAGAGCAGACAGAAGCACAAGAGGAGGAGGAGTCGCTGTTTCCTCACACCTTGTTTCTGTACAAGCCACTCCTGATGTTATTCCACCATGTTTCAAATGCCTTTTTGTTAAGTTAAAACATCATGAAAATAAGCATCTTATTATTGGTAGCATTTACAGACAAACACTTGTCTTTATCTGGACACATTTTCCCCACAAATACAACATGCTAACGTTATTAGCACAAGCCTATGGCATTTTACATTGTATAAATTAGCCTAGCAGCTAGCAGAGATTTCCTCTGTTCATATGAAGCCAGGATAAATCACACACAAGACTTAAAATGCTATTTATTTTATTGTCTTCACAATTTATTGTTTCTTATCTGTGAAATTAAAGTAAATCAAAGCTTTGTTTCCACTGAGGGAAATGGCTTCAGCTCAGAGAGACAGACAGCAGGTCTGCGTCACTGCGACATGTAGAAACTTTTCTGGGGAGGTCAATATGACGTCAATTCGACACAGTAGATAAATCTCAGGGCATTTTCTGTCATCTTGAAACACAATTGACACCTTAAGACATTGTATTTTACCTTCTGAGACGAACAAATTCGACTTATTAATACGAACGTCAAAATAGACGTTTAGAGCATATATGGACAAGACCTGCCAGTTTCATAAAACTAAAAACACTGGTAAACTGGTAAGAACCCAACCTGATTTAAGACCAGAGGAATATTGCGATATTAGCACAGCCCAGTCTGAACCCGACGGGTCGCAGGCCCCTCGAGAATCAAAGCTTTAATAGCATGGACACACCATATGAGCAGAGATGCCTTCTAAAATGCTGCAAACAAAAACAGTGTCTGTAGCTTCCTCCATCTTAAGGCTCACTGCCACCAGGCCTTTAGTCATGTGCTCAGGGTCCACGCAGCCCACACCAGGCACTCTGTTCATCCTAAAAATCCAGATGGCCCGTTTAGCGAGGCCTGATACGAACTTAATCATCATGTGGACATTTGTCCTTCTGGCAGAGAGCTTGGGTCCAAATACCCCACACAGCAGCTTAATAAGTCAAACAAACCAGTTCATCTGTAACACTTAACAAACACATGCCCTAAGGGTCCCCACTGTGGACAAAAAGGATCCAAGAGTGAAGGTGTGCGTTGTGTCTGTCTGTGGCTGTGGCCTGATACGACCCTCCACTAAAGCTCAGCTGCTTGTTCATCAGTAAAATCTATTCATGCAGCATCTGACATGATACACAAATAATAAAATGTGAGGCTAATAAAAGTTAAGGCAGTAGGCATCCAGGAACGCCAGCAGCCATTTACTTTAATATAGGTGTGTGTCCCAACAGCTTTAAACTCTGAGCTGGAGGTTGAAAGGACAAAGGCTGCCCTTCCCTCCTCCTGCGAGGCGCCGACAGCAGCATTGCCAATCAGTGAGAGGAAGCTGCACTCGCACTCATCATCCCTCTGGTCAGACTGTTCTCTGCCGCCGCTCTCAGCGCTCAACAGAAGCCCTCCTCTGATGACCTGGTCATCTTCATCAAATGACCCAGCTTCACACGGCCTGCCTCTCAGGCTGACTCACAAAGCTGTCGGAGTACAGAGCCTCAACCCTGCTATTTAAATGGCCACTTTGACCAAGCTGCAAAATGGTGACGGCCCTGTCGGCTCCACCTGCTCAGCTCGCACAGAGAACAAGTGTTGCAGGGTCGAGGTTATGCTCTTAATCACCGTGCGTCCCCTCAGGTGTGTCTCACCGGCCCTTGATGAGACATTTGTTTTTTATGCTTTTTCAGTTTCAGTCAAAAGAAAAGATTTAATGCTTGTGTTGTTTCTTCAGTGTGATACTGTGAGACGTTAAATACTGACACAAAATCTATCAGCGCTTTTTAATGCTCAGATGTTGACTTGATGTGACTGTCCTGAGTGTTTACAGCTTTTCTGCTTTAGTACGCTGTTGAGACAGCGAAAGTGTGGAGGGAGAGACTGCAGCCTGTGACAGCGGTCAGAGGTCACATCCAATCCCAAGATGCTTTGTGGCACGAGCCACAAGGAAAGCTGCCCCGTGTTTTTCTCTCTGTCAGCCTCTGTCTGGCTTCAGTCTCACCTTACAAGATGACCCTTGTCTCAGCACAGTGAAGACACACACAACACACACACACACACACACACACTCACTGTGAACATCAACTGAAAGCTCTCTCACACAGAAGTGCAGCCGTACCTGTTCCTGTTTTTGTGTAATCATGTGTCCAAGTGTACATGTGTGTTTAGTTTGTGTGTGTGTGTGTGTTGTTCAAGTATTTTTGGATGTTGGAATAAAACCAGACCAGCACCATTTCCAGTAACGACACAGACTTCACATCAGCAACATGTTTAGCTTTGGAATTTGTTTCACTGAGGACTCGGCCACGTATTTAACACCAACACGTTCCCAGCTCATCAAATATTGTTTGGCATTATTCCACTTATACCATGGTCATGTGCCGAAGACAGAAAAAGAATATTCATCCATATTTTCCTGCTTTTTGCAGTCAAAAACAAAAGTTTTTTTACAAGCCATAATCCCTGGTAACACCTGAGGGTTTACAGAATACCTGGAACAATCATTACCGCCACATAAGGGTTATATGAGGAAACATTATTCACTTCTCCAGTAAATAGGACGAACCCTAGATACGACTTTGCAACAGGAGACATTTCGAGTCTGCTCAGCTCAATGAACCCCCTGGTCCAGGTATGACAAACAGTAAATATAATTTGACAGTATGTAACAACGAGACTAGCTAACTGTCCAACCATGTCATTTTTCCAAATCAATATCAAGGTTTTCACGAACAAATGATACTCGATGTGTAACTCTACTGTCGGCGGCAGCCTGAGGTAGAGAGTTGAGTAGTGAGTAAGATGTGAAACAACTGCTGAAGTTCAGAGGGGCAGTGTCGTACCTGCAGGGTGTGTTAAAGGGGAGCTAATGTTTTTTTTCAACCTGGGCCCTATTCTCGGATCTACTTTTGTCTAAATGAGTGACAGGATGTTCAATATGTGACATTTCTCCAGTATGAAGCTAGAGCTGACCTGCCTGCAGCCCGTGAGCGCGCGCTATATTAAATAATAGGGCACTCAGACAGCGTCAAACAACGTCAAAATATGTCCACTAAAAGTGCGTTTTTTTTCACACAGATAGGCTCGGATTGTTAGTATAATTATCCGACGACATAACGGAAAGGAGAAATGAACGTGTGCGTTTACCTTTAGCTGGATTCAGACATGTTCCTCTGCCTGTTGCTGCTCCCTCTCTCTCCTCATCCGCTCTTCAGTTTCAATGAGCTCTGCGTCCGTGTACTCCGTTTTCAAATAAATACGGGCGCTCATCAAATTCAAATGGCTCATCCAGATCCAGCTGGTCAAAATCGGGTACAAATTCAGCCATGACTACTCCAAACAGAGTAACTCCTCGTATCACCAACTGCAGTAAAACACCAAAGAAGAAGAAGAAAAATCTCGCAAGATGTGAGATTTTTAAACACAGACGTTCATTTCTCCTTTCCGTTATGTCGTGGGATAATTATACTAACAATCTGAGCCTATCTGTGTGAAAAAAATGCACTTTTAGTGGACATATTTTGACGTTGTTTGACGCTGTCTGAGTGCCCTATTATTTAATATAGCGCGCGCTCACGGGCTGCAGGCAGGTCAGCCCTAGCTTCATACTGGAGACATGTCACATATTGAACATCCTGTCACTCATTTAGACAAAAGCAGATCGGAAAATAGGGTCCAGGTTGAAAAAAACATTAGTTCCCCTTTAAGAAGAGGAAGTGGAGGAAGTTCAGATCTTTCAGTAAAAGTAGTAAAAACTTTGCGTGGTCATCTGTTGATGAGCTGCAGCGCGACGTGTCCAGTGTGTGCTCGAGACGGCACTTGATATGCGCGGCGCCAGTATGCTTTCAGCTTTACAGTCTCCATCCTGTGTTCAGAGGATGAGGCATCTTAATCAGAGGCTCTGACTGTGTCCCTAACTCGTGTAGATACAGGCTGATATGTATGCTAACTTCTTATCAGTTAACGGACACCCTGCAGCCAATCAGAATCAAGTATTATCCTAGATCATGTTTTAAATTTTGATAAACACACACGGCTTCCTGGGTTAATGTTTGATGCTCTGTTGACTCATCCATCTCCAGAAACATCACCTGAATTCCTCCTTTGCGTCCGTAAAGTAAAGATGATCAAATCTGTAGTATTTTAAAGTCCCACAGAGGCTTCTGCCTTCTGCTGCACTGAGGTCGTATCACCTGAAATGTTCATTTAAACAAGTGAGAGGAGGAGGAAGAGAAGCAAACACACAACACCTGAGACAATTCAGCCGGCTGGTTCAGCTGTAACTACACTCCCAACAGTATGTTCCTTGTCACTTTTGTTCCTTGTAGCGCTCAGCTATGTTATCCAAATCGATTTTGTCCCAGCAACCGTTCCCCGCCTCCGCTGAAGGCAACACGGGCCACCGTTAAAAACAGACGTCCATATGTAATGGCTGTAAGGCAGGGAGGAAAAAGACGAGGAAAAATTGGCGCTTTCCCTCTCTTTCAGCAGTGGGTAGATTGCCCTTCACAGTCTAATGAGTTCTGAAGGAGTTGAGCATAAAATGGAGGGAGAGACATTCACAGGCCAGCAGGCTGACTCATAAATAACACACCTGAGAGCAGAGGAGGGAGGAGGAGGGATGGAGGGAGGGGGCGGGCAGAGATAGGAAACCTTTAAAAGTAGTGGAATATACACACAAAAGCAAAGGCAGAGTGCATAAAAGGGGGGGGGGGGGGGGCTCTTAACAAATGGAGAGAAAGGAACAGCTTTTAAAAAAAAAAATGTGAGTCACTTTTGGACAAATACACAAAAGTACCAACGTTGCAGGATGTGACAGAGAGTGGATGTAGATATAATATGTATTTGCTGTTGTCATAGTAATGATTTTGTTCATTTTAAAGCTGCATTAATTGATTTTTCTGCCACTAGGGGGCAGAGGAACTCTCCTCATTGTGTTGCTATGGCTAGCAATACATGGTTCAATGTTAGCATTCATTCAGGGTCGTGTTTCTGTCCAATTGAGGGAGACCCTAATTTTCAGTGATGTTGAGCATAATAAAGACATAAAAAAAATATACAAACCTAAAAAATAGATCAGTCAGGAGCAAACTTTCACCTAACCCTTCTTTAGCAGTGTTATCTTTGGCAGCATGGCTCTGTTCTGGGGCCTCTCTGTCTTTCCTAGGACTACACAGGCAGCCCAAGGCGGAGAGAGCACACCTCCCTGCCCCTCCACATGCATACGCTGGCCCTACATGGAAAGCCAACCCCACTATACCGACCCCTGGTATAGATGTTTAGTGAAAAGCATTCAATAAAAGAGCAACAATCTATTCTTTCAGTGAGTACGAAGATTATGCGAGTTCAGAATTTAAAGGGATGAAATATAAAGTGGATGCATCTGTATCAAAGCTTTATTAGATGAATAAAAAACCTGGTCCTGTCTCACAGCCAAATGCCGCCCACAGACCTTTTGGTAAAGGTGGTAGTGGTGAGTGCTGTAACACCGGGCTCACATTGGACGTAGACGCACTGCAAAGTGCACCAATTTTCCGCAGAGGGCTGCGCGGTTGCTTTCAGCGCTCATGTTAACAGATTACTCGGACCTAGGGAGAAAGGAGTAAATCTCCCTGCTCTTCCACATGTGTACAAGGAAAACCTGAGGTGGAGAGAGCACACTTCTCTGCCCTTCCATGCGCCTACATGGAAAGCCTAAGGCAGGGAGAGCAGCAGCAAAGACATCTCAGGACCAGAACAGAGCAGCATCACTGACAAACAGAAATGACATTGATATTTCAGTGGGACTCTCTCTGTGGTTGTCGAAATCCAATATCCGTTCTCCAGTTATTTGAGTTTGGTCTTCAAGAACTCCTGAGGGAAACGCCTTCACTTATTTAACCAACTAGTCACTAGCTTTGTTTGCATGCAGTGACTTTATGCACTGCCTGTGGCTGCAGGCAACAAGTTTGACAAGAGAATTCAAATAAAGTTTGTGCTCTAGAGACAGGCACTGAAACATGCAGATAAAGTTTCATAAAACCAAAACAACACACTGAAAGATGCTGAAAAAGTTCCACACAGCAAAAGAATTGGGTGAAAATTATCAGGCGATGTATTTAAATTTCATTTGAGGAAATTTTGACTCCATCCTCTTTTTAAAACATCTGATGAACTCAACTCAGAGGTGCTGAGCTGTTGCTCTGAAACAAAGGCACTTCTGTGTATTCCTTTGACATTTCTGAGAATCAATGTTCTGCCTGTGGACACTGTTGATATTCAGGTAACTGCAATAATGTGGAGGTGGACATAAAGATTGAAGGATCTATATGAATGCACACATAGTTGCATTTAAATAGAAAAAAAATGAAAACCTGCGTGCATACAGAGTGAGCAGGGAGAGAATGAGTGGCAGGGGAGCAGTGGTATTTCCATTAAGTAGTTTGTCTACATGGATGCACACAAATGCATGTTCTTATGCATGAACACAAAGGGGGAGAGACAGACAGACAGACAGAGGTAGAGCATGGAAATGGCCCTGCATATGCCGGGTAGTTTACATATCGCCAGAAGGACTGAGAGTCACTGAGGCAGAGAGAGCAGCAGACAGCAGGACAGACTGAGGGGGACATGGTGCTGCATACAAACACTCAGCGAAAAAAAAATACTGAGAGGAAAGAAAGTCGAGGCTGGATTCATTTTAAAACAGAAAAGTCTCACTCATATAAAAATGTATTCTTTCTGCTATTTAATCACTCGTCCCGTGTTCCTTATTTAGAAAACATCTGTTTTGCATTAATGTGACAAGAGTACTATCTCTAAATATCCATAGATGGAGACTTTATTTTCATACAGCCAAACACACTCTGAGTCTAAAGTCGGCTTTCCATCGAACTTACAAACATGAGCACATGTCTTGACCTGCACTTTGCTGAATGAGCCAACATCCAGTGGGGAAAAGTGCATTGCTAACGTCATTTTGCAGGCTAGATAGCTAATTAGCTGCTCAGCTGCAGCACATTGAACAGCATGTGAACATATCTGCAAATGTCACCTCGGTCCAGTTAGACGCTGGTTTGGTTCTTAATCATAAAGCCCACACTGTGTATCCAAGACATGACGGCTGCGGCGCAAATTTGTTACTTCACCTCTCGTTTCCTGCCGGAGCTCAGCCTGCTGTCAGACACTGACACACCCCTCCTGTCGCTCATAAAACAATATCTTGTGATATTTTACCCAAAAACTGTTATTCTTGCTTTTTGATAATAAAAAAAAATATGTTAATAATACTTCAAAAATACATTTAAATAAGTTCATCACCCAGTCTCATTTTCGAGCGCAACCTTTCCCCTCATAACCAGTGTTGGGCTCATTACCTTTAAAAATGTAAAGCATTATTCATTATTTTATTTTTTTTGTTACCTGGGCTTCTTGAGTTACCTGTGACCTGCATTTTCCCAAAGATTTGCCTGACAGATGGAGAGGCACTTGTGGAACAACATTTCATCCACAAGCTTAATTGTTTCTCTGTGTCTGCAGCTGTCCATGATTAAAATCCAGTTTTGGTTGTTCAGCCAGCGCAGAGCCGACGTCTGCAGCTAAGGAGGGCTCACCTTTGGTGGCGTGTATTTCCTCAGGGTTAAAATTCTCCAGCACAGCGCCTAAGTTTCTGTCGGACACGGGCAGACGTGTTCTGCAGTGCAAGCATTTCACTCGCATCTGCCACTAAAAATATATATATGTGTGAACCAGGAAAATGATTTAGCTGCAAAGTTTGCAAGTAAACACAACCTACTGGTATAACCTACTAATCGGCATTGGATATTTTTTCATCAATAACCCGTCAAATAAATGTATTTTAAAACTCGCTCCTTTGGCTCTGATACAGCCTCTCCCTGCCTGCCTGCCTGCAGTCCCCACTGCACTGAGCTTTGTCACAATGTCCCGCCTACAGCGGTAATTTTGAAAGTAAGGCAACAGAAACCAGACAGAAACGAAAGTTGCAATAAAAATCCTCTATGCTCAAGTTTTAAAGTCACCACCACAACATTATATGATCCATGTCAGTGATGACATGCTGCCCAGAGGCGAGATTTCGACGTAACTGCCTGTTTAATCCACATCAAGCGCGATACAATTTTGCAACCAGCCTAAATGATTTAGCTTCTAAAGATAAATAGCACCAAGGCAAAAAAGAGATGCTCCGGAAAAGATTTCAAATTTCAGGCACACAAATCTTCCGTGCTCCACATTTCAGGCACAATTTTTTTTCTTGCTTTAACCCCTGTTTCCTGGAGCGTTACGTTGTTGTGCTGTCAATCAAAAGAGGTGTTTGAGACTGGAGGTTTGAGGACGTGTTTTTGCAGTGGTAAGAGTCTTAGATGGACGACCTGCAGAAACAGTTTTCTTCTCATCTTTCCTCCTGACAAAAGCAAAATGGTGGGAGTATCTCCAGCTGCTTAGGTAAGCGTTTACATCTCCCAAACTAGCTTGTTGTTTTGTGACGTGTCTGCTCTGTGTGACGATTATGAAAATGAGTCTGCTGGTGTGATGGTGTATTTCAAGTCAGTCGTGACGTGACAACAAAAGTAAGGTCGTAACGAGCTGTTTGATTTTGGGGTAACTGTAATATTATTCCTAAAACTGAATTAGTAGTTATACTACTCAGTACTGGAAAAAGTAAGTGTAATGTGTTACTGCCCAACACTGCTCGTAACAACCTGATACGTCACTGGTTGTTTTCTGTGCAGCAGTTCATGTAAACAGACATATGTTCACAGCTTAACTTTTAATGCTACCAAATGATCAAAGAAGAAAGAACATTACTCTGCAGTTTTATACTTTCTGCAATTTTAATCTAATTAATCATATTTCCATGTGTATTCTGTAGTTTTTTGGCCAAAAAATGTCCACCAATGAATGACTAGAGAAATGTAAAGTCAAACAATGACTGAAGGTGTTATTACATCATAAGATCAAATCATGACTGATCAAAATCCTACTTTAATCAAATGTTGGTCAAACTGTGTGCAGAACTGAAATAGTGTAAAGTATATGGCTGTCAACTGGCAGTTTTCCAGTCAAACCTAAATTATGTAATTGCAAGACTGTAGGAACCCCAGCATGCAGAAATAATTTGGAAAAATGGTTATGTTAATTTTTCCTTCGCCAAAATTTAGCGTAACTTTGGAGCGTTATTTTGGATGCCTCGTGTCCTCTACTTCACTATGATACCTGTGTCTCACTGTCGCTGTTAAACTCAGCCCGATGCAGCAGGTTTTATTTGCTACCAGTACTCTGCCTCACTCCTCACCTGTCACACCTGCTGCTTCTTCACATTTGTCCATCACCTCTCTGCTCCTTTCATTTTCTTGTTTACGCTGTACTCTGACCTTTCCTGTAGGAGCTCCTGATTTTTGGTGAGGCATTCTGGCTTAGCTGGTCAGGCTGCAGTTCATCTCACCTTTATATTAGCGGGCTTATGAGTGCTTCACATCCTGCACCTGAAGTAGATAACATGGTGATTATCATGATTTTAAATCTTTATTAACAAAGAAAACACATTTGTTGGCTTCTTTTGTTGCTCGTACAGCCATCTTGCTGATAACGTGTCACTCGGTTTGAAGTCTGCCTCTGAAAATCTTCCATCTGCACGGCCTTGTAGCCCAAAGACCTCACCCTACCTCTCTGCAATCATGACACTCGTTTCCTAGACCATGTCATAGAGCTAGTCTCCCGTCTCTGTCATGTCACTGTCCATTAGTTACTCACTCTACAGCAGGAGCAGCACTTCAGAGTCAAAACTCTGTGCCAGAAATTCACTGCCCTTCAAAATGAAGTGTGTTTTGTACAAACTTATACATTCGCGAGTCACTTGCGGTCCATTCAGACTCGATCTGGGACCCACTTTTGGTTGTGATCCACCAGTTTGGAGCCTCTGCCCTGTACATGAATGCACAAAACAGAGGGGTCGAGTGTGTGTGATTGAGCTTTAATGTTGCACCTTAAATGAAATAGTCCTGATCGTGCAGGTTGACATAACCTGACTGGATGTTTCAGAGTCGCAGTGAAGGCAGCGCAGCATCAGTCAGCGAGCTGCTGTTTGACGAACAGTGCAGGGACTTTCAGCACAGCTTGAGTTTCAAAAACTGTCACTTCATCTGAAGCACAGTCACAGTCGCAGCTTTGTTAACATACCAATTAACTAACTCCAATCAATTTTTCATCCACAGAGTTTTGTTTTGATCAACTTGACAGCCGACATTTACTAAACGTGTTTGTGTGCATGTTGACGCGGGAGAGAGGCATGTTACAGTATGTTGTATTGTCTGTAAACACAGAATTTAATCAGCGTTTAATCAGTTTTTCTGCTGCGCTACTTTCAATCAAACATGACATTTAGTGTTTGTGTTTTTATTTATTTTTCAATGAAATTTCAGTTTCTGTGAGTGGTGCTGTTTATGCAGCAACACTGGCTGTCAAACCTCTCTGTTAGAAATTACATGTATGACCAATTTGCAAAAGTAAACTTGTTTTAGGAGAACGCAGCTGAGATCTGGCTTCTGACACCGTAATGAGGAAACATTGTTAGTCGGCGTATTGATGTTGAATGTAAAGTACTTGGCTCAGGTCTTGGTTTGATAGAGAAAAAGGCAAAAATGACTTAACGTTCACTGAAACACATGAACTCTGGTCTCTGCTGAAAAAGTTTGTACGCCCAACAACGCTAACCTCCTCCGTGCAACTACCATCTGGTTCAGGTTGCTTTCATGCACTGTTCCCACGTATATTTGCACCTTCGAAAAGTAATGCACTACAGTTAGTATATGGATGGGTCAAACAAACACAGGACTTCCCCCCAGGTAACTGGTGTTCAGTACTGTGTGAAACCAAGTGAACTTCAAGTTATTTTTGTCACAGTGGGCACTTCCTGTAAGGTTGTAAAGTAACCCTGTTCTTTTTTCCTAAACCAAACCACGTGCACGTTTGCAAAATGCAACCATGTGCATTTGTTGTTGAAGGGAAAACGTTAATTTGCAGTGTTGTACTGACGTAGTGCTTTTATTTTGAAAGAGACTGTATGCAAATTGCACATTTCTGTGAAAACAGAAGCGTATTTTGAAAACAGACAATGCATGTAACAGGCTGACGTTGACACGGCGTCCCAGAACGTCAACAACCAACATGTCATATGTGGACGTGGAAAAAGACAAAATGTGGACATGTGGTCACAGTGAGGATGAGTTCAAAAATCAGTGTGTGGACTCACAGCTGCAAGACCATATAAAGCATGTTCACCATCTATCTGTCTGGCATAAAACAAGTTTCTCTCATCCAGACAGTGGAGGAGGTGGTGCCACCCAGGTGCTCCACATATATTGTTAGTTAATGAGGTGACGAACTGATGACTCACAGGAGCTCACTCAATGACGCACACACATCGGTTCAGAGTTAGAGTGATGACCAATTAAGAGGCAGCTGGAGGAAATCTACGCAGCTGAAATGCACCAGAACATTCTTTCTCATGACGTTTTCTAGCGTCTGAGAGCAGCTGTCTGCAGATGAAAGAAAATCCACATTATGAAAAGTCTGAAAAGGTCATGTCAAAATTCTGCTTATATTAAACCCAATCTGAACTTTGAGTTTTCATTCACTTCTTTTCTTTTTAACCCGTCTTAAAGTCAGGCTGAGAATATATGACACCACAGTTGTGATTCAGCAGAGAGAGTTTTTCTGTTACTTTCCTACGGTTGTTTCATCAAAGGACTTCCTGAGTTTATTCTGTTTAACATGCATGTTTCACACATCAAATGGGACATATTCTCTGTCTGCTGCTGTGACAAACAGGAGGCTCCGAGAGGCAATCAGCCGTGACAGAAATTGATTCAGATGTTCTCACCTCACAACCACGCACTCAGTTAACGATAAAACTATGACAAGGATACATAAACCGTCCTGTCATGTACACATCTTATATTAATGTCAGCACAAGTCGGTGTGTATTGAAAGCTGGAGACAGTTATGTCAAACATGCCATAACTTACTGTGTGTATATTGTGCTTGTCAGATGGATATCTCAGAAACTCTGTAACAAAAGCAGAAACGGATTATGTAATGACATAAATGATTTATAACATGGGCTGCAGAGAGTGGACCATGTCTGCAAATTACCTAATTATTCTCCATTATTCATTGAATAAAGACCTGTGTTTCTGAGTTAGCACGCAGGGAGTATCGACGGCGAGCAAGAGGAGAAAAAGGCCGCTGTTAGTGCAGAAAGTACTCGTGTCCATATACTCTTTCTGATATCACCTGATATTGTAAATGGAAGAGGGTGTTTTTGTGAGTCTCTGTAATGGTGTCAGAACACCTAAATGAATGAGGTAAAAGATTCACCAGCCCTCATAATCATCCCTCCTTTTCATTCCTCTTGAGTGAAAGAAAGCAGTTAATGACCTCTCCAGCTCCTCTCCATCTTTTCCTTTTCTCTGCCGCCGCGGTCACACAAAAGGCCAGACGAAAGAAGAGAATCAGCACTCAAATACGTTTCTTTTCTTCCTCTCCCCACATCAGCACAATGGGCCTGTGCGGCGTGAATGGAGGCCTGAATTGAGTGGGAAAGGTTGAAATGGCTCCACAAAAAAGGAGAAATTCGGCGGTGAAAAAGACAGCGCTGGCTCTCTGGAGCTGGCTTGGTGCTCGGGGCCTGTAGCGAGGTGCTTTTTCAGCTTTTCACCATGAAAAGGCTGCAGTGTGTGCACGGCAACATTTTGAAACCGGAGAGGAAACACAGGGAAAAACATATTTGTGCTGGGTTTGTAGAGTTGTGTGATACGCCCAGTGTCCCACAGTCGTCATGAGAAAAATATTTGTTCACAATGACCATAAATTTTCCATTTATTTTCCATCACCGCTCATCCAGTTGGGGGTGAGAGGCGGGGTTCACCCACACCTACGGACAATTTAGAGTCACCAATTAACCTGCATGTCTTTGGACTGTGGGAGGAAGGGTTGGGGTTATCTTCTTTATAAGTTTTATCACTTTTAAAATCCCACTCTGCAGTGTGATGTGATGAAAGACACCTCAGAGTTTCCAAACTTTAGAGATCCATCCAACAAAATGTTATAGACCACATAGAACCACCTTTATTAACAATGGGGCAAAGTAGCATAAATCTGGAATAACTGCATGAATTGGTGGAAGCTACTGTTGTAAAGTTTGACATTTTGTGCAAGCAGCCAGCGACACTGGGATGAAGCTAGAGGAGCACGTTTGTGTCGGGTTCAGACGTCAACATTTTGCTCAATCCAACAGTCACTGTGTCACATTAGGTGATCGCGGAGTCGTAAATCTTGCCGTGACTTGGCCGACAGACTTGAGAGACGACACGATGGCCCAGGACCATCATCCCTGTCTGTCTTTCGCGACGTGTGTGATGTCATCAGATTATTCTTGTCCTATTTTTATTTTTATTATTATTTCAGTCACTGAGTCTGTTCATGTCGCAGCTGAAATGTTAGTGTAGGAACGTAGCATGTGTCACCAGATGGGCGGAGCTACATTTGAAGTACCGTATGCAAACTATGTAAGTCACTGAATCCTCCACAGGAAGTTCCTGCAAATGTTGCACAATAAAAGCCTTTTTAGAAAATAAATGGATTCTCTCTCTCTCTGAAATGATAAGGGGCCCTTAATTTGAAACAGATACAGGAAGTGTTGAGTTTGAAATGACGGTGTGATGCATTCAATTTAAGTAAGTAAGTAATGGCAGTACTCAGCGGGTTGATAAAGTGCCTCTGCTGTTTCCTTTTTACTCTGTGTGCTAACGTCCCTACAGGAAATATCTAAAAGGCTGGGCTGTTGTTGTTGCACAGTTTCCACGGCAACAGATTGCTCTGTGTTCCCATTGGTCAAAGTGTCAGCTGTGACGGGAGAAGTCGTGGACGACAAATAGAAAATCAAACGTGCTAGACTTTCTGTCGGGTTGTAGTGTCAGTTTCATCACACTACATGAGATACAACAATGGATTATCATGCAAGACACTTGTTGTCGTTCACGATCCGAGCCGACAGCATAGCTCGCCGCGTCTGGCTGTAATCAGGCTGATATCGAGTCGTCTGAACCCAGGCTACATCAACAGAGTCAACTGCAACACTCACCAGCAACATCCAGCATCCGCCGTCCGATCTGCTCCCAAAAAATGCGCTTTCTGTCTTTGATGTGACGGGAGACATTAGCCGAGCTAATTAAGTGGCAGTGATGTCTGGAAAGCTCAGAGATTTTCAACGGGAAGCGCTTGGAGCATCCGCACAAAGGAGGCAAAGCGCTCTGAAAAAAACACGCTGGCATCACGGAAAAAAATGCTATGTGGACACAGACCCTGACTGGATAAACAAACTGGTGGAGAGACCTCAACCAGTGGCTTTAAATGGGGAAAGGTGAGAGGATGGTGGTGGAAATAGGTCAGGCGGACTGACAGTGAGTCGTGTGTGTGTGTGTGTGTGTGTGTGTGTGTGTGTGTGTGTGTGTGTGTGTGTGTGTGTGTGTGTAGGACAGGGATGACAGGACATGCTGGCTGACCAGCTGACTTAAAGGAGGAGGGGAAAGAAGAGAGAGGTTCACTGTGTTCACTGTAAGTGGGTCACGTTACAAGGTAGAGTGACAGGAGGAGGCGGGTGTGATGTGGAGGGGAGGTGAAGTGACAGGCGGGGGTTTCGTGGCTATAAGAGACGGGTTATATGAAGGAGGGGAGAGGCTGATAGAGGAGGACTTGAGGGGTGAAATCAGTAAGGGAGGAGAGGAGACACAAAGGTGACAGCAAAGCTTCAGGGTGACAGGAGAGAATGGAGGCTGGAGGAGGGAGGAAATGGCAGAAAGGGGCTACAGGGGGACATAGGAGGAGGTTATAAGGGAAGGAGACGCAGAGAGGGAGAGAGTAGCAGGTGGGAGGATTACAGGAGGTCAGAAGAAAAGGTCACAGGAAAAGGTCAGGGGGGTGTAAGTAATGACATCAGGAGTGATGGAGGGAAAAAGAAAGAGGGATGATCCAGCTCCAGCTGCGACACGGCTCACCTCCTGTGATCTCTGTTTCTCCCTCAGCTACCAGGTACGAGTGTGTGTGGAGGAGTCTGTGTGTGTGTGTGTGTTGGGGAGCATCAGAGAGGAAGGAAGGCCTCCCAGGACGCCTGCTCCGCTGTAGCGCTGGTGGTTTTGAGGCGCTGCAGAGCTCGGAGGCCTCTCCCAGAGTGATGGGCCTCCAAAGCAACCTTTCCACCCGGCCGCCTGTCAGTCAGCGTTATCGCTTCCACCCGACGCCAAGAGGAAGACTCACACAAGTACTGAGCGCCTTTTATGGTGCGAGCATGAAGCCTGTGAAAAGTCTTTCTTCTGTCTCTCTGTTTCTTATTTCTGGAGACGCTTCAGAGAGAATCAGGCCGTCTGTGGGTTATGTCATCGGCCTCAGATCGTGTTGGACGGATCTGGCAGTTGAGATGTTTCAGTCTGGACCAAAGTGGTGCGGACCAACAGAGCCGCCCACAAAGTCTCACTGACAAAGCACGGCAAGCAAAAATCTTCATTAACTCATATCAAGACATTATTTATTATTAGTTTCATCTGCTTCCTGTTTTATGTTGTAGAGTCTCTCTAGAGTGTGTCGTGTCTGGTTTTACTTCCTGTTGCATGTTTTCCCGCCTGTTTCCTGTCACACCTGTCTCGTTAGTCCTTCCCTGTTCCCAGAGTCTTCCCTTCACACCTGTTCTGTATTAGTCTGAATCCAAACGTCCACCCTCTGGACCTGCAGACTGAGCCCTCGCAGACTTCAGTTGTACGCAGTGTGACGTATTTACTCTCATCATGTAAAATCTGCGAGGGACCCTCGAGACCGGTTTACTCGTTGCCGTGCAAACAAACAACTATCACTGCTGCTGTAATATTCATACATATGTCATATAAGCTGATGAACAGTGCTGAACTCGTCTGTTCCTGCAGATAACAAAAGTGTAGGCTAATAATACATGTGTTCAAAAACAGAAATGTTTGTCACTCAATAAATTGCGTATTCACTTACATTTAAAGACCCTCTTTTGCTGTTTTGCAGCCATTTTGCCCTCTTTCACTGCACAGCCTGACAGGAGGCAATAATAAAATGCTCTGTCAGTCCGTCTACAGCCTGGACTTATCATGTACTTACATATCTCTGTGTAAAGACGTGGCTGAATATTATTTCTGGCCTTCACAGGTCAAGCAGCATTTAACAGGCCTAACTTTCAATAACTATTTTACACATTCATAAGAGGTGTTTTTTTCAGCAGCAGAAAAACCCACAACATCACATCCGTTTTGCAGTGAACTGTGGGACATTAAATCGGTGAAGTCTGCTGAAGTCTGCACCCTGAGCAGACTCTCAGGAAGTCTGCAGAAAGTCCACTAGAGGCCCCTTGTGGACTGGTCGAATTGTAGCTTTGGACAACACTCCCGAACTTCCAGTCAACACACCTGCAAAGTCCACGAGTCTGCAGGTGCGGTGAAGTCCGGACATTTGGATTCAGATTTAGTCTTGTTTGCTCCACCCCAGTGTTCCCTCCACACCTGTGTTATTAGCAAATCTCCATTTCCCTCCCTTTGCCCGTGTCCTCCTGCTCCAGCTGTGTCTCGTTCTTGTAATTACCTTTCTGTGTGTATATACACCTTTGTACTTTCATTTATTCCTTGTTTGTTTGTCTGTGTTGATTCCCGTGTTCGTGGTCGTTCCCTGCTATGTTTCCCTGCTTGTTCTTTTGTGCTCTGGTTTGGATTTCTTCCCTGAGTTTATTGTGTTATCCTGGTCGGGTTTTTTTTTGTTTTGTTTAGTTTTGCTTCTTCTTTCTTTAGATATTCAGTTACCTGCCTGTTTTGGATGTGTTTTATCAGCTTTATTAAAGATCGTTTTTTGTTCCATATCCACCCGCCTGCTGCTCTGCATTTAGGTGATACGTCACAGCTTCAGGTCATTTTTCATCACAAGAGTGTGAGATTGAACACAGCTACCTAAATTACCTAAATGAGATTTTTTCTTCATCACGAGTGCAGGTATTGACACATTAGTCTCAGATGATACTCGTAAAATGTACATTATCCTTATGGGATTATCATTTTATCCGAGTATTCAGCTCAGCATTATGTTTTGGCTCAAAATAGCTGTTTCTCATGTGGTTGGTCTTGGGCAGTGGTCTGCAGCTTGGCAGGCTTCTTGCTTAGGTGCCACACCATCCACCATCCACCATCTCCTCCACCTCCACCTCCTGATGACAAAGTCAGCTCATATATTACGTCACTTAAGAAACGCTGATATGAAGTTTACAAATGTAACGTATTTGTGGTTTGCAGAAATGTACAATGTTGGTAACTGTGCTGCTTCTTGCTTTTGGGTACACCGATGCAAAGAAGTAAGTACTGATGTTCACCAAGTGACATCGAGAGTTATACTGCCAGCAGAGACACTTCTTCCTAAAAACACACAGTTTGTGGTGTTCTGCAGTTTTAATACAACATGTAAAACAGGGTTGTGATAAAGGACGGGGCACCGCAGCCTCATCAACACACACTTTATATCTTCATCTCATTATTCCTGCCGGTTCTTCCACTGTGACCTCACTCCTCCTCGGCTTAACTCCCTCCTCATGCTTTATTCTTAACATTTGTCTGTAGGTAAGGAACTGTGTGGGTGTGTGTATGTTTAGATTTATGTATTTACACGCTCGCTGCAAGTTCGCCGTATTGAATGTTAAGTGTGTGGACGTGTGAGAGAATGCGGTGTGATCAGGTGTGAAATATGTACGAATAGGTCTGCACTTGTGATCTGTGCATTTGTATGTTTGTATGTGCTGCAGGTGCGAATGTGTGTGTGTGTGTGTGTGTGTGTGTGTGAGTGACCTATTGTATCCACAGCTGTCTCTGAGAGCAGAGAGCTGACTGCTGCATACAAATGATGTCAAAGGGCGCCCAACATGCCAAGCCGTGTTGATTAAAGCTGACGGTACAAAGATAAGCTTGATTAATTCTGCCACTTACTACAGGTTGACAGCCGAACAAATACGGCTGCTTCATTATGAAACGCTGCCAAGAGAGAGAACTCGCCGCCACCGCCGCCGATCCGTGTTTGATTAATTCTGCTCAGAAAAACGGATTCCTAATTTTGCTCCGTGTTTGCTTTGCTGCTGTAGATTCCTGATAAAACAGCCTTATAAAGCATCAACTTCATCATATTAGCTTAAACTCTGAGCATGACCGGTGGAAGAGAAATACTTCACCATGTAGTTCCTTAATAAGCTGGAGCAGAGCTAATAAAACAGACCTGAGGTGCCACTGCTGACAGTGTTAATGAAATGAATCTCTAATTCTCTTTACTAGTCCATACGCACAGTTGCCCACGTACAGTTTCACATGGTGTGTGTTTGGGATACAGGTCTTAGGAAATTACAAATTAAATAGTCAACTGAACCCATTGAGAAGAGCAATGTATTCAGACAGACTTTTCATCATTATATAGTAAGATTCTATGAACCACCGGCACACATGCACACATGTACACATGTACGCTCCTTACAGCAAAATCCTGGTGACATAAAAATGTTCCTGCTTCATAATTTACAGAACAATTTCCTGGTAATTTCTGTTGCGCTCACTTTCAGTTTTACCTCCTAATCAAATGGTGTAGATAATGTCACTAAACTTTTGGTTTAATTAAAATTCATATCAGTTCTGTGTCCTTAAATTGCATTCATATGATACTTGATGTGTTTGAAGGAACTACATGGAGTGTGTGTTCACTGGCAATATTTTTCAAGTGCACAGGACTGCACAGTCGTTAAAGGGAGACGGTCGGGGTGGATGATCAACCCGGTCTCACTCTCAAGTCGTAGAATCCCAGCGCTCGAGCAGTGACCTCTGGTGTCGGACACCAATGGAAAAAAGCTGTTCTTTCACATCAGCGTTATTGTTTAACGGCACCCAGCAGTGACGGGGGGAAACGTGGTGGGACAACAACGGAAGTTAAGAGGGTCAAAGTCAGAGTAGGGTGGGAGGAGAGGGTGATGCACGGGTCCAACACCTGGGAGGCCAGTTTTTGCTTCCCGTATGATTGTAAAGACAGTTCTTTATTCCTAAATCCAACCACGTGCTTTTGTTGTTGAAGGAAAAAAAATGTCAACTCACAGTGTTGTACTGACATAGTGCTTTTATTTTGAAAGAGACTGTATGCAAACTGTACATTTCCTGTGAAAACAGAAGTGTATTTTGAAAACAGACAATGCATCCCAGCACGTCAACAGCCAACACACCCAGGGTACCTTGGACGCCATGTGTGGACGTGGAAAGTCCATGACCAAACGTGGACATGTGGTGAGGTCGCAGTGAGGATGATGATGGGATGGTGAGTGCACAAACTTTGCTCAAGCCTCACACCCTGGATCTGGTGTGTGTTGGTTAAAGGACAGGTTACCATTTTTGCAAATCTCAAGTAGACAAATTCTCACAGGCTCACATGTTCATCTATGTCCAAGTTGACGGGAGAAAAAGTCTAATTTTCATGCAAAACTGTATTCGTCATTCCAGACGAGGCTCCAGCTGTCTAAAGCAAGGCGTTTGCAAACTTTGTACGCACACTGCGTCCAGTGCATTATATTTTTGTATTTCTTGTGAAAACTCACGATACAAAACACAAAAGAAACATTTCCTCTTGTGCTTCTCTCCACTGGCTTTACCTTTCTTCACATGTGTCTCCACACTTTTGCTCTTTATCTGTATGCAGTCCACATCCTCCTCTTCCTCATCAACTCCTCAGGTTGCTAAAGTGTCTCTGCTATTTCACACAATCATTTTTGCTATTTAAAATTACGGATCACCATGTGCACTGTTTATAACGATCCAAGCGACACCGTATGACGCCTTGTCAGGCTATAATCAGGCTGATATGGTGTAGCGTGTACCTGACATTAGACATTTAATATTGTCACAAGCATATGGAGAAAACAAATGAAATTTTGCAGATGTATTCATTGGAATGTCTCCTTGTTATGTTGATTGAAAGAAATGTAATTTAGGTGATTATGTATCCTTCAATATGTAGTTACTATTGTAACAGAAATGTGACGTTAAGGAGACAGGATTGGCCCACGTTCCAGTTTGTCACTTTCCCAGCTCTTCTAAGCGACCACATCCAACACACACGTTGACTAAAACACTGAGAATAAAGATTAAGTTGTAATAAAGCAGACTTTTCCTTTAATAACCTGGAACAGAACTCATAAAAAAGGCTTGAGGCGCCGCAGGCAGCACAGGCCCTCAGGTAAACAGTTAATGAAATGGCTGTGAAGTTGTTTTTTCTGAAATGGACTAAAACTCACAACCTGACCACACAGTGAGCTCTGTAACCCCAGGTGAACTCCCCACCAGCGTGGTGTAGACTTTTAATAAGCCGTGTTATATCACCACTGATACCAGGAGCTCACAGGTATATACCCACTCAGAGGACTCGAACCCACGCCATATAGAGCACCTGAACCCGCTGAGCCCCCGTCGTCACCACCGTCGAGTCTTAGATTATAAATAAAGCGTCCTCGTAGTGCTGCAGGTATCGCAGGCCTGAAGGTACACGCCAGCTCCGAGGACTCGAACCCATGGCCAGATGCACGGGGTGAACCTTAACCCGCTGAGCCACTGCGCTCCTCCGCAGCTGAATGTGGGCTTTTTTTTTAATAAAGCAGCCTTATAGCACCACAGGTAGCAGAGGCCCTCAGGTAAACAGCTAATGAAATCCCTTTCTCCCTCTCCGACTAAATCATCCAAATAGCAACCGGCACCTCCGGCACAGAGGCAGACGGATGGCCAGGAACCAGAGAGAGCAGGGGGGAGAGGAGGAGAGGAGGAGAGGAGGGGTGAGAGTGATGGAGGGAGACAGGAGGGAGAGGATTAGAGGAGCTGAGAGATAAGGAGGAGAAGCTGAATGTGTTTGGATGCAGTTACAGGGTATTGTAGGGCACCGTGGAACAGTTACATTATATCGTGTACCTTAAACATCTCAGGTGCTATAAATCAGCACATTAACCAACCCGGCTGTCGAGCAGGGAGCAGACGTCTCACTGCTGTTATGAATCCAGTCTTTGAGGTGAAGTAAATTCTTTCCTTCCTCGTGTTGTAACTTCGACTTGAGCCTCTTACTGCAGCTTCCACTTTGTGTTCTCACCAATAAGCACGGCTGTTTGTATAAAGAGGGGAATGTCACTTCATATCAGTCATTACCGAGCCTCAGCCGTCTTATTTTTTAGCTGAGTGAATATTTGTTCAAATGTTTCTCTTCAGCAGTTTCACTTTTCCCAAATAGAGTCAAGAGGCAAGAGGATGAGATAATACAGGAGAGGTGAGAGAAACAATGAATACAGAAATATCTGGGGATTTGTTAACAGATCTCAACAACTATTGGGCCGATTGCCACAAACCTTTGTACAGACTTTCATCATCACCTGAGGATGAATCCAAAAGACATATAATCCTAAGGACACAAGAAACTCACTGTCTTCTGTCGCAGACTGAAAACTCACCTGTTCAGACTCCACCTGCACCCATTGACTAAAATATATGTTAAAGACAAAATGAATAAATATAAAGTGTATTCAAACACAGAACCATTAACTAAAGTTACGAAGGTTACATTTGGAAAAAGAGATGTGGTTGGGTGTCATCATGTTACGTACTTAATGTAAAGTTACATAGTTTAGGTTCAGGAAAGTAAAGTAATGAAGGTTACATTAAGAAAAAGAAATGTAGTTGGATGTTGTCGTGTTATATACTTAATGTTAAGTTATGTAGGTTAGGTTTAGTAAGGTTACGAATGTTGTTAAGAAACTTCATTAAGAAAAAGAAACCCGGTTGGGTGTCATCATGTTATCTACTTTACGTAGAGTTACATAGGTTAGGTTTAGAAGAACAATTCTGGTTGGATTTGGTCGTGTTACGTACTTAACCTAATGTAACATAAGCTAAGTTTAAAGAAATAAAGCTCCAAAGGTGACGTTAAGAAAAAGAAATATGGTTGGGTGTCGTCATGTTATGTACTTAACGTAAAGTTACGTAGGTTAGGTTTAGAAAAGTAAAGAAGGTAAGGTTCAATAAAGTTTCGAGGGTGAGTGGGGGTGCAGGTCAGGACGGGGACTTTTATTAACGGGTGCAGCTTTGACTTCGACATACTGATGGGTAACAGGTGGGTTCTGGTCCTGAGCTTTATGTGTATGGGCTGGTGCGGGTTTTCAAAAATGGACCCATGCAGGACTCTGGTAGTATTAGCAGTCACACACTAGCCAGCAGCTTTATTTACACACTCTGCACAATATTTTGAACTTCATCAAACAGCGGCGATGTTGGCCAGCAGTAGGCAGCAGGAAGCTGGCTGCACTCCAGAAACTTCCTGGTACCTTCTACTGCAGGTTGGTGGTTCTGGTTTTGAGTCCACGTCTCTCCTTGAATCGACTGCTCTAATAAACTCTGACCTTTTGATTTGGACTCATTTTCCATGGGACACATAACATCAGCGGCGGTTTCCTCGCTGTGGTTTCCCACCACTGCAGAATGAGTACAGTTAAAAGTGATCAGCACCACATAGTTCAACAGTTAAAGGTTTAATGAAGTGGAACAAGAGGCTGGCAGCACCTCGGGCTGAGGGAGCTGAGAGCTGGAGAGAAACCAGGAAACAGCAGGTTTATGTGACGAGGCTTTATCCCGTCTCTTATTACCATCTACTGTTTGTCTGCCAGCAGATCCTCGGCTGAGATCTGACCTTTCATGCATATTGTTTGATTGTGTTTGTTTCGTCTTGTGTGTTAGTGGGTTGCATACAGTAGGCACTCAGCCTGTTACGTGGGAGGTGGCAAAGGCCAGAAGAACTGAGCTAAAGAAACAAATCATTAAATCATGTTTCTGGAGCACTGTTTTAAAGGGAACCAGGAACCAGCAACACGGTTTACTACAAAATACTGTCTTTATGGTTTGTTTCCCAAACTGTTGGCGCCTTCCCTGCTCGCTTGCGAGGAGGTTATGTTTTAGGTCCCATTTGTTTGTTTGTTATTTAGCAGTATATTTAAAAAAAACTTGTTAACAGATTTCAATTAAGTCTGGTGGAAACTTGGGGCGCTTGCCAGCGAATAAATGATTAGTTTCTGGTGTGGTTCCAGGATTTCTGAACACTGAGAGAAAGAGAGAGAGACTTTTGAACATTTCTGCTACTTTCTCATTAACTGTGACACTTTGTTAATGAAGAACATTCTGGCACACACTCGTGCACCCGTGATTGTGTATTTTTATGGGTGTTTTATCCAGAGTTTAAAAAATAAAACTTATGTCATAATTAAAGTTTAGAGGATTGTGCCACATGTCTCTTCTTTCAAAGTCTTAAAGAAAGATTTGTAAGATTTAGGGAGGTTTAGTTGCATCTAGTGGTGAAACCAGCTGAAAATTCTCTGGATTAAAATGCCTTCAGTGTTCAGGAGGTTTTTACCAGGAGTCAGATCATCCACAGAGGTCTCCTCCTCTCCAAAACAAACAAACCAGTTGATTTAAAACTGGTAAAAGTTAAAGAAAACACAGTTAAAGTTTCACATAACAAATCAGTTTCAGACGCTGTTTGGCATGTCTGAGATGAGCAATCAGCCTCGCACCTGCTAATGTGTGCTCACCTTTTTTCTGTGATAACTTAAGACCCAGATGTTCAGGAGGTTTTTACCATGAGCTGAATTATCCACAGAGGTCTCTTCCTCTCCACAGCAAATGAACCACTTGATTTAAACCAGTAAAGACAATGAATAAAGCTGTTTCACTTAACAAATCAATGTTTTTCGGATGCTGTTTGGCATGTCAGAGACAAGCCTTATCCAGCATCTGCTGATGTGTGTGCAGCTCTGTCACTAATAGCTCAGAATCCAGATGTTCAGAAGATTTTTCGCAGGAACTGAATTATCTGCAGAGCTCTTCTCCTCAGACTTGTTCATTTTAATCAATAAACATACTGAACAACAAAATCAGTGTTTTTCCATGCTGTTTTGTCACAGTGGCTGCTAACCTACCTCTTGCTGAACTACTCACCTTTTTTTCTCTGATAACTTAAGATCAATGCTTTCAGGAGGTTTTTACTGGGAGCAGAGAGGTCTCATCAAATCCAAAATAAATAGACCAGTTGATTTAAACTGGTAAAATTCTGAAGCAGTTTCATGTCACGTTTCATCACTGCTGCTGGTTGCAGAGGGGCGGCTAACGCAAAAACATGCACACTGGATCATTTAATGAAAATATAAAGACTCTTACCTCAGGTGATTATACACTGGAGAAAACTTTCCTTCTGCCTTCAACTTCAGACAGTTATATGGAATCATAAATCCAACCATCAGTCAAGTTTGACAGGAGACAGAATTACTTCCAGGATTGCCAACTATTTCTTGTGCATTCTGCAAAACTAACTCCAAGTGTCGGAGAGCTCTTTGGCACAAACTGGACCGTTTGTCAAACTGGTGCACTGATGGATTGTTTATTCAGAGCAGCCGAGCACCAAGTGGACTGAGTATGTGACTCACTTAATGGTTCGTTAATTCATGTAGAAACAGAACAGCGGCGCTGTCATTTGAGTGTAAAGCATCAGGTTGGATTTACACGTTCAGGTTCTGGTGTTTCCCCTCCTTTTCTGTCAGGCAGCCAGCAAACACCATCACATCAGTACGAGTCGTCCTTCAGGGGCTCCGTGCAAATTCAGACATTGATTACAACACGGCATTAAATGCTCGACAATATATCACCGTTTGACTTGACCGACATAAATGAGCTGGAGCTTGAACCTACTGGTTGTGGGGCTACTTTTCATTCACCACACGTCAGAGGATTCAGCAGGAGGCAGAGCCGTCTCCTGCAGCCCCCCCAACCCCCCCCCTCCATCCTGAACCTGATATATGCTGATACCTGTCTGAGTCCAGACTGAAGGCCGGTTAGTTCAAGTCAGTTTAAGTAAAGCAGGTTTGGACTTACAGCCTGTTTCTTTCCCTGCTGTTTCCCACAATTAGATTTTAATTCACTGCTGCTGCAGAGAGTCTTCTGAGTCTTTTCAGTCTTCTCAAGTCTTCTTCAGGGTGTTACTTTCCAAAATCCTGACAATGGTCCTTGTAACAGTTAGCCAGGTGCCAGATGTGTAAAAATGTTAAATGTGTTAAAACAAATATGTTAAAACAAATTTAAACGCTTTTCTTTTTTTTCAGCTTATGGCCTTAAACACATTGTTTCATGACATGCTGGGACACTTCAACCATTTAGCCCCAACACGCCACAATATGTTAAGTGCACAATGACGGAGTTGTTTATTGGCCTTGAACTAATTAGGTGAAATCGGCTTTATACATTTTAGTCAAACTAAAAATAGTTGACTTCACATTAAACAATGATGTCAAGCTCACAAGTATGAGCTTTTGTGTCAAGTGAACGTAAGTGATCATAAGTGATCTGGCCTTAGCTTCACT